>JBBBDQ010001135.1:672500-745000 GCA_037127315.1 Ascarosepion bandense
AAACAAAAAACAAAAAGAAAAAACATTGTCATATATATATATATATATATATATATATATATATGTGTGTGTGTGTGTGTGTGTGTGTGTGTGTGTGTGTGTGTGCGTGAAAGATTAATGGATTTCATTTTCTCTCAATTACTCATTTAGATTTTCCTAGCCGTTATACAACCACCAGTACACCCCAAAATATTTACATGCATACATATATACATACACATATACATACATCTATATGTGTGTATGTGTGTGTGTTCATATAAGCTAATATATATTGAATTGCATGTATTTATATTCCTATGTAAAGTCCCTGTATGTGAACTTGAATTTCAACCGTTATAGAAATGCGTAGGTATTTTATACTTTTACTTTGACTTCGGGATGGCGGGCGTGTATAGGTATTAAAGCAACGAATTTACGAATGCATTGTCGCTCGTTTGATGAACTGCAAATTTAATTATCCACTGTCTGTCGCTGTGTGTGGTATTTTCTTGTTAAATCCTTCTTTGAAACAAAAGCTGAACTAAAAGCCAGCGAAGACAGGAAACAGTATTAAACAAGAAAACAATTAGGAAAAAAAAGACAAATTCCATTTAAACTGAATTTTCCTCACGTTTTGAGGGCGAGGCAACTCCGGTTGGTTAACATTATGAATCGATATCAAAAACATTGAACTTTACCAGACATAGATTGCTTTGCATTTGGAGCGTAAAACACGACGAAGACGTAGAAAGAATTAAATTAAAAATGAAGTATTTATTTTAAATGAAAGCATATGTTTTTTGTTAGGTTAGTCAAAAGCACTCTCAACGATCGGCCCATTTATCGATACATTTCATCGATACCCTTACGATCAGGTGAATTGGAACTTACAGAATCAATACGCTTAATTCTTTTGTAAATATGGAATCTTAATCAACTGTACGGGCACACAAGTATATAGATATACCCCCACCCACATACATATGTATTATCTGAAAATCGCATTTAACTCGTTCCACATTATTTTCAAAAGTTGTCCAACATTAACAACTCTTCACCTGTGAATATATATATATATATATATATATATATATATATATATATATATATATATATATGTTGATGCATTACTCTTTATCAATGAATTGGGTTTTTTCGGTGACTGGCGTGTATATACACCGCTTATATATAACACGCTAATCCCTTCACTGATTCCATGCCTATTGTTTAGGAGTTAGCGACTCCGACAGACACCAAATCGGTCGAGTTTCGATCAGGGCCAAAAGCAAGTGGATGTCTAGCCACACTGATGAGCTGTGATATAGCAAAATAGGCTTGTATGTGGATGACGAATATATATATATATATAACGTAGAACACTTTGTGTATTAGCCCGGTAAATTCTGACAGAGACGAACAAAAGAACTCAATGTTAAATTAATTTATTTAAAACAGAGTAATATAATTTAGAAAATATTTTAGATATTCTACAATTTCATGGGTAATACGTATTTCGCCGCTGCTGATCTTGCGGCTCGTCAGACCCAAATGATACAACAGTTAATCCTGAAAATATTCCCGAAAAACCTTAACACACAGATGCTCACGTGTCCGTATTTAGAATATACATT
Source organism: Ascarosepion bandense (assembly GCA_037127315.1). NCBI lineage: Eukaryota > Metazoa > Mollusca > Cephalopoda > Sepiida > Sepiidae > Ascarosepion > Ascarosepion bandense. The sequence continues at coordinate 674,114 of JBBBDQ010001135.1, forward strand.
TGTAATAATATAACAATATAGGTCGCATAATAACTCGTTTACAAATGGAAAATATTCAAAAGTTCTACAATATAATTGGATTGAACACTTTTTAATATAAATGTGCACTGGTCTAATCTTATTATGACCAGAAACTAAGTAATTAAACAATAAATCAATATATATATATATATATATATATATATATAACATTTGTATCGAGCACTCTTTATAAAAGTAAATGCATGAACAAAAAGGTAAATAAACCTACGAGTTCAACAACTTAGCTACAATACTTTTTTTTTTCAATTGGTGTAGATAGACTAAACTATCGACCGGTTCAAACTCCACCCACATATCTATTGAACAGGTGAAGAGGCTCATCCCTTGTTTCATGTTTAGGATGCGGTTTCTGGTTTTCTCTTTTTTAATCTTCTCACTCTTATGTAGCCCCCTGAACATCAGTGGCGTTACCGCCTTGCTTGGGTTGATATGATTAAAATATATGTATATAAAGATATATATATATATATATGTTTGTTTGTTGTAGCGGTACGTTAGTACCATTTCAGCACACTATTGTTATCTGTGTTGATTGGTTATACAGAAGAAATTTGGGTATTACCTGCATTCCAGAAGAGTTGTTTCTGGAGTGCATGCGGTTTGCCACAGAGGGGGTAGAATTTAGTTTTGATGGTACTATGTATATTGAAACGGATGGGGTCGCGATGGATAGTCCCTTGGGTCCTGTTCTGGCCAATATTTTCGTGGGTCACTATGAGTAAATATTATTCGAGAGGATCAGCAAACCTTTGGTCTACAAAATGTATGTTGATGATACCTTCTCATAATTTGAAAATGCTGGTGATGCCGAAATTTTTTTGGTATGTTTGAATTCCTTTCATCTATCCCTCAAGTTTACCATGGAAGTGGAGAAGGATGGGTCGCTTCCCTTTTTTGATGTCTTGGTTTTACGCAGGGACGAGGTTTTCGACTTTACTGTTTTTGGTAAACCCCCTTTTGGTAAACCCCGTTTATATACCAGTTGGAATTCTTTCCTTCCAAAATCTTGCAAGATTAGTCTGATTGAGACTCTTGTACACTGTGCTTTTATCATTTGCTCTCCTGGATTATTAGACAATGAACTTGTAAAGCTACACAGTATTTTTGAAGCTAATTGGTATCCCTCAAACACAATTAGACGAGTCATTGCTAAGAAGATCAGACGGTTTGAGGAACCAGCTGTTTTTGGACCTAATCGTTGTCCCATTTACCTAAAGGTGCCTTGGCTTGGTAGGAGGTTATCGATTTTCTGCACTATTGTAAGAACTGCAACCTTGAAACTTCTGAATATCGTTTCTTATCTTTTTGTCTGCGTGTATGTAATTTGATTAAAATCGGACCACTCTTTCTATAACCCGAGTTTTTCGATTATCGATTTTCGATAGATATCGGGGGTACCTCGACACAAAACCTAGCTAAGAACACTCGCAGACGCTTATAGTACAACTGTGTAAATTTTCAAGAAAATTGGTTCTGTCGTTTCGGAGTGTATAGGTAATGAAAACACACACACATACACGCACACACAGAGACAAAGTTCCATTTATAAATAAGTTTATATATATATATATATATATGATATTATATATATATATATAGAAGAGCAGACGGTTTGAGAAATCAGCTGTTTTGGGACGTAGTCGTTGTCTAACTTACCTAAACGTGCCTTGGCTTGTTATATCGTTACTGAAAAAGTTTCGGCTTGTATTTCTTCTTGCTTCTTTTCCGTAAAATTACGGACTATTTTTCAAAGTAGAACCGTGTTCCCCTCTTTTTTGAAAGATAATCTGTCCTATCTATGCAGAAATTCGGTCATATACAAGTTTAAATGCCACTGCGATACGGTGTATATAGGCCGGACTAATCTTCAAACACACGTCTCTCAACATGTCCCCGCATATATTCGTTCAAATAATCCTGGACTTAGTCCAAGACCTACTCAGGCCGTCCATGAGTCAGCTACTTCTTGACTAATCAGTTTTGTGCCTCCATGTATGAGAACACTTGGTTCTCTGTCCTGCATAGTGCTCAAACCGCTTATTATTTGCGTGTTCTTAAAGCAATTTATTTGAAATTACATCGTCCTAGTTTATGCAGGCAGAAGGACCACTTTATACGATCTTTGAGACTTTTGGAAGGACTGTGAGTTAATTTTTTTCTAATTTTATCAACTTTTGTGGAAGTGTGGTTTACACCCCCACCTACTTAATTATTTTAATAAATTTAATTTTAAACCAGCTGCAACTTTCCTTCTGCAACTTTTATGTATTATTATAAGTACCAACGGATAACCTATGAATAAGTATTTACCGCGAGTTTGTAAAAAATATCAGGTTGGGAAACTGTCGCGGAATATCATTCTCTCAATGAGGGTAAATGGGCCTCTCTTAAGCCGTGGTAGGCAATCCATCTAGTTATGGTGTCACGATAAAAACACCCTTGGTAGCTCTGGCGAAGCATCAAGTATTCAGCTACTGACAAGATTTTGAATCTCGGCCGAGGCTGCAGAATGATGATGATGATGATAAGAATTGGCCGAAAGATGTCTAAGGTTTAAAAAATAAAAATCAATTGTTCATTTCTATGGGTACAAGTCTGTGTACACACACACACACACACACACACACACACACACACACACACACATATATATATATATATTTGAACAAACAGGACTTAACCTTTTATTTCTTTTTTTTATTTTAGACCTTAGACATCTTTCGAGGACATTGGTTCTCTGTCCGGCATAGTGCTCAAACCGCTTATCATTTGCGTGTTCGTGAAGCAATTTTTTTTTAATCATATCACCCCGAGCAAGGCGGTAACGCCATTGATGTGCAGGGGGCTACGTACTAGTGAAAAGATTGGAAAAGAGAAAACCGGAAACCACATCCTAAACAGGGAACAAGGGATGAGCCTCTTCACCTGTTCAATAGACGTGGGTGGAATGTGAATCGGGCGATACTTTATCTACTCCAATTAAAAAAAAAAAAGAAAAGTGAAAAGATTGGAAAAGAGAAAGCCGGAAACCACATCCTAAACAGGGAACAAGGGATGAACCTCTTAACCTGTTCAATAGATGTGGGTGGAATGTGAACCGGGCGATAGATAGATCTATCTACTCCAACTGAAAAAAAAACTAATTGAGAAGATTGGAAAAGAGAAAGCCGGAAACCAAATCCTAAACAGGGAACAAGGGATGAGCCTCTTAACCTGTTCAATAGATGGGTGGAGTGTGAACCGGGCGATAGATCTATCTACTCCAATTAAAATAGTGGTGGTCTAGCTTGTTAACAATTATTCTACAGTGAAGTGACATTATTTATAAAGTTTAGTTTTAGTCTTACATCGTCCTAGTTTGTGCAGGCAGAAGGACCACTTCATACGATCGTTGAGACTTTTGGAAGGACTGTGAGTTAATTTCTTTTCTAATTTTATCAACTCTTGTGGAACTGTGGTTTCACGTTTTAATTATTTCAGTAAATTTAGTTTTAAATCAGCTCCAACATTCCTTCTATTGTAGTTAACATTTGAATTTTTGTGTTCTATGTATTATTGTAAGTGTCAACGAATAAACTATGAATAAGTGTTGGCCGAAAGATGTCTGAGGTCTAAAAAAAATGAAATAAAAGATGACGTACTGTTTGTTAAAATCAATTGTTCTTATCTGTGGGTACATGTCTTTGTTTATATATATATATATATTTAAATAACTTTAATCCAAACGGAAAAGTAGGAAGGTAAATCCCAAAAAACCTGATCCTAATTAATATTTAAATTGTAATATTAAAAAATGATACAGGAGGAGAGCTCAATGTAATTAAAATTACAGCGCTAATATCAATTAAAATAAATTTTCAATATTCAATTTTTTTTGTTTTTTTGAAATAGGTACTGTTGCTGAATGGATGTGCGTTGTGGCGCAGTGGATATCGTCTCGGAACGAGAAATCGGAGAGCCGATTTCGAATTCCGGTTGAATTCCTTGCATTCACTTACGCGCAAATACCCTTAGGAAAGGTATTAATCCGTCTCTTCCCTCCGGTTATGGGTTAAATAATAGGACAGATTGGGTTCTATAGCCTTGGTCGGCAACCAGTCTACCGCAGAAAGCAATGGCAACCTACTGCGGGATAATCTTCTGCCCAGTCAGTCATGTCTCTTTCGAAACATGATCGCCCAAGCGTGTATCACGTATGGCACTTAACTGACTGACTGTTGCTGATGAGATGTGAAATCTCTCTTAGGGATTTCTTGTCGAAATAATCATTCAACAATATTGAAAAGTTATTTTATTTTATTTTATATATATATATATAAAAAACATTATTTTTGATCGATACTCGTATTTAAGTAGATATTCTGTTTGTAATCAAAAAGTATTATATATTTATTTTTACCGGCCTGATTATTTACGATAAATTTTTGTTACGAAAATATGTCATACGTCAGGTTTCGAACCTGCGACCCCTATCCACATAGGGGAAGCCACAATGTGATCTGGCGCATCTTAGACCTCTCGACTAAATATCCAGGCCGGTAGAAATAAATATATAATTCTGTTTGATTGTAAACAGAATATCTGCTATTTTTATTGATGGATCTTCCTTTCTTGGCATATCCAATGGACAAAATACCGAATATTAGAAGTTTCCGTGTCGCAATGTAAAATATATACATTTTAATTAAAACACAAATTTAATCTTTGTTCGTATCTTCGTATCTATCTATCTAGGTTCATTCTCTATCTCTCTATCTATCTATCTATCTATCTATCTATCTATCTATCTATCTATGTCAGTCTGTTCACATCTATCTATCTATCTATCTATCTATCTATCTATCTATCTATCTATCTATCTATCTATCTATCTTGTTATTTCAATGTCGAAACAAAATGTACAATTTTGTTGTAGTTTGTAGTTTGTACATGTTCTAAAGTATAATTTATCATAAATATTCATTGCATCATTTTTGTATTGTGCACTGTTTTCAAGTAATTATATACACGCGGCGCACTTCATCGAGCTTAATTCGTTACTTCTTCATCACCAGAGCCCGTGGTACAGTTGGTATAACATCAGCTTATCACCCACAACTGTCTGGGTTCGATTCCTGGTAGTGGATGCGCACTGCTGATGAGTCCCAAGTATAGGACGAAACGGCCGTCCAGTGCTTTCTGCATTCTGTTGAGGTCGAATGTGAAGATCGATGATTTACTTATATATATATATATATTTTTTTATAAAATAAAGTAGATTAATTACAACACAACACGCACAACGCCAAACACCACCAGATAGATAAGATAACAGTAATCAGACCATAAAAAAACAACTAGAATACACACACACACACACACACACACACAGCAGCTAAAATACACGCACGTACACACGCACACACACGCACACACACACACACACACACACGTACAGCAGCAGTGGACAAAGCCAGCCATTCATAGAGGGACCACGATGAAGTTCGGACAGTTTAAGGGTTTCTCTGCCATGAAGATGTGATTTTAGTCTCGAAATATTGATGTAATAAATAGGTTATACAAACACATCCTGACCTTCCTTTATTTCATTCAACGCATTGTGGCAGCCATCAAGACATAACCCATACACACACACACACACACACACACATATATATATATATATTGAAAGGCTTGATGTTGACGTAAGGCGATGGTATGTGTGTGTGTGTTTGCGTATGCATGTGTTTGTGTGTGCGATCGTATGGGTATTGTGCATGTATATGTGTGTGTTTGTGTTTGTGTATGTCTGAGTTTGTGTTTGTGTATGTCTGTGTCTGTGTGTGCTTGTGTATGTCTGTGTTTGTATGTGTTTCGATATTTGTGTGTGTGTGTGTGTGTGTGTGTGTGTGCGCGCGTATGGTCTGGTCGTGGAAGTGGTATAATTGTTACCAATCCTTGAAAAAAGATTGATGCACTGTGTTCGAATTCACTAGTAAGATGTTTTTAATATTCTTTTGTTATTTTTACACCGACCCTCCCTGGCGTAGAGATGAATATTCTTCCGGCTGACTTTCTTTTACGTCGCACGACATCTTGATAAAAATGTCTCGTGTCAATAATGTCATGACATTCAACAAAGGAAAGTGTGGGCGAGAGAGTACTTGAATTATGCGCGATAACATATTGCATATTCAAGTAAAGATGGCTGCAGAAAGCCTCTTTTCTTTCTATCTATCTATCTATCTATCTATCTATCTATCTATCTATCTATCTATCTATCTATCCTAGTCTGTTCATAATCTATCTATCTATCTATCTATCTATCTATCTATCTATCTATCTATCTATCTGAGTTTGTTCATATCTATCTATCTATCTATCTATCTATCTATCTATCTATCTATCTATCCAGTTCCGTTCCCATTTATCTAATTCTGTCATTCTGTTTGGACTATTAAGTTTATCTTTAATATTATTATCGCAGAGATTCTATCTAAAGGATTGATTGGGTAACCTCCAGAATTACCGGAGTTTCGAAATGAACCCTTTATTAAACTAGGGTTGTAGATTGTTCTCGTTCCGTTGTTCTGAACTACCCTGCCCAGGGATTGAACTCACAATTAACATTTCAGTAAATTCATATAAAAGCGCTTTAGCTATATATTCTATACTCTGTCGGACTATCCTAAGTCTAGAACTTGGTGTCTTAAACTGATTATCCTTGCTGAGGACGTTGGTCTGTGTGTTACGCCTGTCTCTGTTCACTAAGGTTGCTGTGTGTTACTTTTTATCATGGCAGATACTGCTGCTGTTGAATTTTTGCTGTTTTTTTTTTTTTGGTGGGGGGGGGGCTTTTTATTTATTTACGTCTCCTATGCAATATGTCATTTTATTTTATGTACAGTGTCCCTTCTGGACGTAAGCGATCGTGCCTGTCCAACACTTTCTGTCCTTTGTAGCTCTTAATATATTTTATCATTTTGCTATTTCTCCTAAACCTTATTACGCCATTAATTAGTCTTAGCTAAGGAGTTGACAAACTTTTGTTTGCCATGTGCCAACTTAGGTCTTAAAAACCAAACAGTGCCAACAGCATACATATTTTCATACTAGTCAAGATGAATATACCAGTTCTACAATATATTTTATATAATAATATATACACTAATATGTAAACCACATTAATAGAAATAAACTGTTTTTGAAAGATTTTTTAAAAAGTTTTTATTATTAATAGGAGCATTGCCCTTGCATGGTTTTATCCAGTTGCTCAATATCGACAACATAATTTATTACATTAAGTTTTACAGTTTTTTAAATGTTCTGGTTTTAGGCAACTTCGTTGTGGACTTAACACTGCTTTAACGTTAGAGAAAATTTGCTCACAGGAATAAGTTGAACGATAAGCCGAAAGACGAGCAAAAGCAACTTTCTTTAAGCAAATGAAAGATCTCGGACGGGATGTTCAACAGTTGAGAATAGCAACAGGGTTTTCTAAATTTTCGTCTTCTATAGACTTCCTGAGTTCCGCAAATCGTGCTAGCAGAATTTGCTTGGCGTGCCACATGTGGCACGCGTGCTGTAGGTTGCTGACCCCCGCCCTAGCTCACTAAGTTATTCGTTGAATTCTTCTGCCCCTCTTGCCTTCAATGTGTCATGTAAGGATCAAAATTTCCAATCCCTCTTTTGTCATTATGTACCCAAGAATTTCACTTGTCTCTTCCTGATCTTAAGCATCAGTTTCTCTTTTGATTCGATTTTCTCAAAGACTTTGTTGTTTCTCACATTTTCTGTTCATGGTATCTTCGGCCTTGTTCAGCAAAACCAGATATTTGTTGCTTCAAGTCTCTTTTTCGTCACTGAAGAGATTGTTCCGCATTCACTCCCATATAGGAGAACAGATACCATGTAACAGTACAATACTCTTTTCTTTGCTTCTAAAGTAGCTTTTCTGTTTCTAAATAACTTGCTTAGTTTTGGAAGACATCTTTAATTCGTCCAATGTAGCTTTGAATTTCAGTGTCACATTTTTCGTCCTCTGTTAAATCACTTCCCAGATATTTAAATTTCTGTATTTGTTTGATTTCAGTATCTCCAATTTTTCATCTGTATTTTAGGTTCAACCTTTTGCTAAATCGGAGAGCCGAGTTCGAATTCCAGGTGAATTCGTTGCATTCACTTACGCGCAATTACCCTTGGGAAAAGGTATTACTCCATCTCTTCCCTCCAGTTATGGGTTAAATAATAGAACAGATTGGGTTCTATAGCCTTGGCTGGCAACCAGTCTACCGCATAAAGCAATGGCAACCTACTGCGGGATAATCTTCTGCTCAGTCAGTCATGTATCTTTCAAGACATGATCGCCCAAGCGTGTATCACGTATGGCACTTAACTGACTGACTGAATATAATAGTTGGAATAATGATTAAGGCTTATATTGGTGATAAAGTGGGGGATCAGTTTATTACTTCGTAACAATAGGAAACCGATCCCCCACTAATTACTACATAATAATATAATAAATTTATTTTCCCTTTACCTATGAGTCAAATAACAGGACAGATTGGGTTCTATAGCCTTGGTCGGCAACCAGTCTACCGCAGAAAGCAATGGCAACCTACTGCGAGATAATCTTCTGCTCAGTCAGTCATGTATCTTTCAAGACATGATCGCCCAAGCGTGTATCACGTATGGCACTTAACTGACTGACTGACTTTTGCTAAAAACCATGCATTCTGCCATTTTCATAATGTTTTTCTTAACTAATTTCTGTATGACTATTTTTAGTTTTTTCTGTGTCTGCTACCAACACTGTGTCAGGAGCATATCTTATCCGCCAATAATGAATCCTGGTAGGATTCCTAATTCCAGAATTACCTCTCTGTATAGATAGAATATGTCCGGTGAGAAGACATAGCCTTGTCTTATAGCCCTTTCTAATTTTGTATATCTACTCTAAGGAATGAGGATATGCGTTGTGGTGCAGTGGATATCGACTCGGAACGAGAAATCGGATAGCCGAGTTCGAATTCCACTTGAATTCATTGCGTTCACTTACGCGCAAATACCCTTGGGAAAGGTATTAATCCGTCTCTTCCCTCAAGTTATGGGTTAAATAGCAGGACAGATTGGGTTCTATAGCCTTGATCGGCAACCAGTCTACCGCAGAAAGCAATGTCAACCTACTGCGGGATAACGTTCTACCCAGTCAGTCATGTTTCTTTCGAGACATGATCGCCCCAAGCGTGTATTACGTATGGCACTTGACTGACTGATTCTAAGGAAGGAGAGACAAGGGAAGACAACGCGTGACTTACTTGGTCTTGAGTAGATGGATGTCGGAGCGGGGTAACATGAGACGGGTTGTTAAGTGCAACGAGGGATAGTGGGGGTGTGAAAGGCCATGATCGTTTATGTCCTGAAGAGAGACGACACATTGAAGAAGAGGGAAGAAGAAGGTCAGTACATCTTTTCGTAGGCAAGAGAAACATAATAGGAATGATTAAGAGGCTTGCCTAATGTAGGCATATGATTTTTGCCAATCACTTTAGAGAAGGACATTCCGTGAGTGTTATTTGGTTCAAGGTGGAACAGGTTTACAAAGATAAAATCAATAGCGTTGCGTTTCAGTTAATGGTAAAGTTGGTAATTGACATACGATGCGAGGAAATTCCGGTTCGCAGTCCGTATGCTGATCCTTAATACTTTGAAAATTGGAACGAAAGGTTCGTTGTTTAGTTTTTATGGCATATCAACCTCGGCGGCTAATTTATTGCCAAGCAAATTCTATTTATTTATTGCTGGTAATACCTTTTTTCTTTCAATAATTTGTTGTTGTTTTTATATAAGTTTTGTGTCTAGCAATAGTTTTTTTCTTTTCGTGTATTCTTAGTCGAAGGTTTTATTTTTATTTTTATTTTTATTTTTTAATAATAGCCATATGACAAGTAAATTGCTTAATACATTTTAGGATGAGTTCATGTTTGGTTCTCCACTTGATGTAAATTGGCTCTGTCTGTCGCCAATCGAAAGCGTTTGTAAGAATTCGTACGGGGCCCAAACATTGTAAATTTTTTCCAGTGTCTGAAAGCGCTTATCGAGGGTGGACCAGAAACTAATAATCTCTGGTCGGGTCGGTGCGGTGAAGGGGGTATGATGTTGAGAGACCCGAAACCACCTAGTAATCCACGTAAAGACATCACTGACGACACCCTCTAGCGCCCCCACTACGGTGCGTATGTTAAAATGAAATTTCTTTTCGAGTATCAAGATTCATTGGGATTTGTTTTTAAGGGCAGGGTCTCCAAATCCTACCCTGTTATTTAACCCATAACTGGAAATAAGGGACGGATTAATACCTTTCCCAATGGTACCAGTGATTAAGTGAATGCAGGATATTCAACTGGAATTCGAACTCGGCTCACCGATTTCTCTTTCCGAGCCGATATCCACTGCATCACAACGCACATCCGTCACTAAACGCTTACAGCACCTGGTATTCCCAAGCAGTCACTCATCTAAGTACTGACCAGGCTCAACGTTGTTTAACTTCGGTGATCGAGCTAGAACCGGTGTATTCAACGTGATATAGCCATAAGACGGAACGAAAGGATTTTCACTTGTTAAAAATATCACAAACCTTACTGCATTGTTGTTGTGGAGTAGTTCTCGCACTGAAGGTTATAATCGTGCTATGTCGGTTGCTAATCGACTTAACGTATCCTAAATGTTAGGAACTTGGTAATCTTCCACTGAAAGCTGACTCCTTAGTATTCGGCTAACTGTCGACTAATATCAATTGCCTTAGTCGAACTATGACCAAATTGGAACTAACTAGTAGTTCTACTGAACTCCAATAAAACGCTAAAGAACTCTCTTGAACCTCTATGAACTCCCAAGAACTTCCTGTTAACTCTTATTAATATAGGAGGGAGAGTTCATTATCTATATTTCACCATAACAGTTGTGAACAGTTATTTTATTAGAGATATAAATTGATCGAAATTTACTATAGACATTCCTTAATCATTTTTATGATGAAAGAAATGCAGTGTAATAATTATAGAAATCATTTGAATGAAGTTTACTATAGATAGGCTTTGATAATTTTTATGACGAAAGAAATTCAATGTAATAATTATATATATATACATTAAACGGGGTTTATTATAATTAGGCTTTGATAATTTTTATGACGAAAGAAATTCAATGTAATAATTATATATATATACATTAAACGGGGTTTATTATAGATAGGCTTTGATAATTTTTATGACGAAAGAAATTCAATGTAACAATTATATATATATACATTAAACGGTGTTTATTATAGATAGGCTTTGATAATTTTTATGACGAAATAAATTCAATGTAATAATTATATATATATACATTAAACGGGGTTTATTATAATTAGGCTTTGATAATTTTTATGACGAAAGTAATTCAATGTAATAATTATATATATATACATTAAACGGGGTTTATTATAGATAGGCTTTGATAATTTTTATGACGAAATAAATTCAATGTAATAATTATATATATATACATTAAACGGGGTTTATTATAATTAGGCTTTGATAATTTTTATGACGAAAGTAATTCAATGTAATAATTATATATATATACATTAAACGGGGTTTATTATAGATAGGCTTTGATAATTTTTATAACGAAATAAATTCAATGTAATAATTATATATATATATACATTAAACGGGGTTTATTATAGATAGGCTTTGATAATTTTTATGACGGAAGAAATTCAATGTAATAATTATATATATATACATTAAACGGGGTTTATTATACATAGGCTTTGATAATTTTTATGACGAAAGAAATTCAATGTAATAATTATATAGATAAATTAAACGAGGTTTACGATAGATAGACTTTCATAATATTTATGACGAAAGAAATTCAATGTCATAATTATATATATATATATATATATATATATATATATATATATATATATACATTAAACGGGGTTTATTATAGATAGGCTTTGATAATTTTTATGATGAAAGAAATTCAATGTAATAATTATAGATGTAAATTGAACGAAGATTTATTATAGATATGTTTTGATAATATTTGTGATTACAGAAATTTTATTAAAGTATATAATTTAGAATTATGTATGTAAGATTAACGATATGTAACGCAAAATAATTTTACTGTATTTATGCTTGATCGGGAAAAGAAGAAAAATGTATGGGATTCAAAAAGATAGAAGATGGCGATTGATATTTCATTTGATTTTTTGAAGATTGTAGTTATAAGAGAAGCATATTAACGGGAAGGTGTTTCCCTGTGGGAAGTGCGGAAAAAGACACTGTTAGATTAGAAGTGGCAGTTACATTTAGCTATTTTAAAAGTAAACGGGTGGGACTAGATGACTGTCTAATGGCACATTTAAATCCATGCAGTCGGGGCACTAGGGAAAACAAGCTCGTTAGTACAGTTGTCACGAAAATATTTGTAGAAAAGGCAGAGGGAAGCCGCGTCGCGTCAGTAAGAATGTGATAGAAACATATCAGGATCGATTACATTGCAGATCCTTCTTGGGATTTTGTCGAGAACCTCCAGATGAATAGCAGGAGCACCCGACCAGATAAGGCAACAGTATTCAATGCGAGTACGAACGGTAGATTTGTAAATGTGCAAGATGGACTCTGACTAGAAAAAGGTTCTGACATGATACCGCGACCCAACTGTCCTTGCTGTAGATGCAACTATTAAAGTAGTCGCACCGCTTTAAGTCAGTTAAAAACGTCGGGCCACAAAAGAGTCTTGAGTCGCGCTTCATGTGTCTAGAAAAGTTTCTCTATAGTGATTAAATGAGAGCATATGCTTTGAAAATATTTTACTATACACTACCGGCCATAATAATTAGGCTACCCAGAGTTTAAAAAAATGTATTTCATACTATTTTTTAGTATTTATTGCCAAGTGAATAATTGTAAATGAAAATAGAATGGTTCTTTTGTTAATATTGCACAATAACATGTGCATCAAATGAATTTATAAATATTTAATAATTACCTATATTTGCAGTTTCATCAATGAAATAATGAAGAAAATTTAAGGTCATTCGGACGAGTTCATCTTTGCTTCCTTGTCTTGTAAAATTTTGCAAAGTAATAATAACAAAAGAACCATTCCATTTTCATTTAGAATTATCCACTTGGCAATAAATACTAAAATTAGTATTAGATACCATATTTTTTTAAAAATGGGGTGGCCTAATAATTATGACCGGTAGTGTACATGTATATATATATATATATATATATATATATATATATATATATATAAAATCTACAGGGTGCGATTGGTAAATTGTCGCTATTTGCCTTGTAAAATTTTGCAAAGTAATAATAACAAAAGAACCATTCCATTTTCATTTGGAATTATCCACTTGGCAATAAGTACTAAAATTAGTATGAGATACCATATTTTTTTAAATGGGGGTGGCCTAGTAATTATGGCCGGTAGTGTACATATATATATATATATATATATATATATATATATATATATATATACATATATATATATCAAATATACAGGTTGCGATGGGTAAATTGTCGCCATTGCTTTGTAAAATTTTGCAAAGTAATAATAACAAAAGAACCATTCTGTTTTCATTTGGCAATAAATACTAAAATACTATGAAATACAAATTTTTTTAAAAAAAACCTGGAGTGTCCTAATAATTATGGCTGGTAGTTTAGCGGCACTTTGAAGTAATGTTGCTATAGATATGCTTAGAAGATATTTATAAATGTAGTAATTAATTTAAATACATTTACAATAGATACGCATTAAAATGGTTTTATTATAGGATTGCACTAAAAATAATTTTATAGAATTTAATTGAAAATAATGCTGAAATATATTCAAATATTTTGACTTATTTTAGTTTAGCATTAACCTTCATTTGAAAAAACGCTGATTTTGCTGTGGATATATTTTTTTTATAATCATATCGCCCCAAGCAAGGCATTTTACTGCCACTGTTGTGCAGGGTTTACATAGGGGGAAAATTATGAGAAAGAGTGACATGTTATAGGGGGCGTCAGGAAGCGGGTAAGAGAAGGATGAGAATACTGATGAGAGTAGAGTGGATGGAAAAAGGAGAATGAAGGTGGGGATGCAGGTTAGTGAGTTGAGATGACTATTGACTTTACATTTAAATTCTTGGAGATTGTTGCTGTCGGGGAAGTTGGCCACAAGTTTTCCACACTGATCCACCGTTACTTTATCCCATTCTTCCTTGCATAATTTCTCTAATTGATTGATATTTTGTGAATTCTGCTTATGAACTTTAATTATCAAAGTATTCCACAATTCTCAATTGGATTCAAATCAGGAGACTGACTTGGCCAATCGAGAGTACTAATGCCATTATTTTCAAACCATTCCTTTGTAAGTTTTGCGGTATGTTTGGGATCATTGTCGTGTTGAAGCACGAAATTCCGACCATGTCCTAAAGGAGTTGCAGATTTCTGAAGGTTCTTCTCTAGAATCTTTTTATACATGCTACCATTCATTCTACCATGGATAACTTGTAACTCACTGGTGCCCTTTGATGAAAAGCATCCCCATATCATAATGGAACCACCCCCAAACTTAACTGTGGGAATGGTATTGTGCTTGTTGAAGGCAGTGCCATTTTTCGCCAAACACTTGTCGCTGTGTTCCTTCCGAATAGTTCAACTTTCGTTTCATCCGACCAGATTACCTTTTCCCAAAACTGCATACCTTTCTTTTCATAAGTTTAGACAAACTGTAATCGGTCTTTGACATGTTTGGTTTTCAGTAAAGGCACTTTTCTTGGTGATCTTGAATGAAAGCCTGTACGATATAGAGCTCTGGTATTGATATCCTTACTTACATTAATTCCAGCACCCTCAAGATCAGTTTTAATTTCAGAACGAGTAATGAAGAAGTTTTTTTGCACATTTCTGCTGATCCACCTTGAAGTCCTCTCATTTATTTTTCTCGGTTTTCTGTACCGTCGCCATACTTCTTATACTTTCTAATGATATTTCCTACTCTACTTAGTTCTATATTCATTTCTTTGCTAATTTTTCGTTACCCTTGTCCTCCTTTGTGACGTTCAATAACTCTTTTTCGCATATGTCTGGATAATTCTTTAGTTTTTCCCATTTTAATCCTTGAATTGAAGAATGCAGATCAAAGAGTCAGATGGTTAGTAACACTATCTTGTAAGCAATTGTGTGCTTCTCTGATTGGTCAGAGATAACATTCCAATACTATCGAAAATTTGAATATTTGAAGTCTTTTAAAATACAAAGTTTCAATTGGAAATTTGAAAAATATGTCTTGTATCCAATACTTTTGCATAGTGTAATTTTGAACTTTGATTAAAAAAAATGGATTCAACCATGAGTTTTTAATTTCCTTCCACATCCAACTAAAACAACTTTACGAGATATTACTTATCAAATATCAGGCAAAATGGCGAACATAAACTAGAGTTATAACATAAAATAGCATGTATCCAATACTTATGCGTGTCACTGTATATATTTTATGAGGCGGTGTCGATTTGTAATTCAGAGTTGTTTTTCACGCTTATATTTCGCTAAATTAACGGTAAACCAGGACATATAAGAAAATCATGTTTTTAAAGTCACGCAGTCCCTATAATTATAGTTCTTGATATTAAGATTTGGTACATTAATAATAAGAATAAGAAGAATCACTGGGGACCCCAGCTTAAGAGATATACAAAAATTATCTTGTTAAGTACAGCCCACACAGTAAAGAGAAGTTTGTCTATGTAACGCTAGGGATGTTATGCGAAATACAAAAAAAACAAAAAAACAAAAAATGAAATGGAGCCATAACAACACACCACAACCTGCCTTAGGTCTTCCCGCAGACTTGGTAGGTAGTGCGACCATAACAGAAATAGAAATATGATGAAAAATGACACGATAATAATAAATTTTTCACTTACACTGTGTTTACTTGTAGGAAAAGATTCACTATTCAGGAGACACGATTGTAAAATTGGATTGACTATATATACTATAGTCATCCACAGACAGATCTGTTTCGCTGTATTACAGTTCATCAGTACGGCTTAGACTCCAGTCGCTTCCTAACCCAGGATTGAAACCCGACCGAATCGGCGTCAGTCGGCGATTCAATCCTAGGCCACGAGCATCCGGTAGAAGAAGGCAGGCTTTTTAGCGCATATATATATATATATATATATATATATATATATATATATATATATATATATATATATATATATATATATATAACATAGTGATGATCCACGTATACTGTCTTAGGAAAGAATATTAATAAAAAGTTTTGAATTTAAAAATGTACTTTTTTGGGACAGTATTTGTTTATTTTTATTATTGTATTTTATATTTCAGACCGCCTTCGGTCCTTCATCAGAAATGAGTGATTCAAATTTAAAAATCACTCGTTTCAAGGCCGGTCTGAAATATAAAATACAATAATAAAAATAAACAAATACTGTCCAAAAAAAGTACATTTTTAAATTCAAAACTTTTTATTAATATATATATATATATATATATATATATATATATATATATATTGGCAGAAAATAAATCTTGCAAAACAATTTCAATTCTACTATCATGTCTCCTCAAAGATGGATGGTGCCTCTCGACATGGGGTAATAATTAGCAAGCTTGTCTCGCTAGAACCTATTGCAACTGAGTAGTGAGTTCGATCCTCACTGGATGTCCCATACATTCGGCCTTGTGCCACATCTAAGCGGCGCTTAGGAAACCAGCTATACCTTGGGTGGAGGGACACCGAGACATGATGTAATAGTTAGCAAGCTTGTCTCGCTAGAACCTATTACAACAGAGTAGTGAGTTCGATTCTCACTGGGTGTCCCATACTTTCGGCCTTGTACTACATCTCGGCGGCGCTTAGAAAATTATTTCCTCAAGGGTGGATGTAATTACTCAAAACACAAGCTAAAGGAACATTTAATCTTAGTCTATGCATGTGCATAAATAAGGAGTCAAGCAGAGGGAGGCAAACACTTACTGAAGCGATATAAGGAACTGACCATTTTCTCCTGAATCCTTAACAGTCGGCAGTAAGAGAAATCGATGCTTGTAAAGAAATAAGTATTATCAAATAGTTCTTACCTTCGAATTGTGGCCTGAGTCGTATGTCATATCCTTTCAAGAGTCTTTCTATGGTATCTGTGGTATTTTGAAAACGTGACTGATCGCCATAGTTCCTGAAAAATAAAAACAAATAATAGAGTTAAAAAGAAAGCTTAGCAAAATAATATAAAAGTTTTCATATTATGCAAACTCAGACCTTTGAAAGACCGGTTCTCGTTCGATCACTGAAGTTAATCAAAATCGATTAGTTAGTATAGAATGACCAAATAGTAAGTCATCGTTTAGTTGTGAAACAAGTTCAGTTAACGATATTTACCCTACTCACCCACTGGAGCGAGATGTGACACAAGGTCTCTATTTTTAAGGTGGGGGCCCGACAACGTACTGACGGGCAGAGGGACAAAAACTCCCCAGTTCCCTCAACCGCCTGTTGAGCTGGCCCTGGTGACGAGCACCTGGTCCACTCCTCTGGTGCGATGGGATAGCGCAACCGTGGGACACTGTTTCCCGGGACCGGGCATCTGTCAGTGTAATTTTTCTCAGTTGCAACCTTGCCCTCGCGGACGGAGCTATAATTGAGCCGAACTTTGTCTTCGAAGACAGAGACGCAACTGAGAAATGAGTTTTGGCCCCTACCCGACACAAAATGCCAAGTAAGTATATATACTCTACTCACCCACTGGAGCGAGGTGTGACACAAGGTCTTTTTTAAGGTGGGGAGCCCGACCGCGTACAGACGGGCGAAGGAACAAAAATTCTTCAGTCCTTTTAACCGCCGGGTGAGCTGGCCCCGGCGACGAGTACCTGGTACACTTCTCTGGTGCAATGGGGTGTTGCGGCCGCAGCACACTGTTCCCCGGGACCGGGCATCTATCAGTGTAATTTTTCACAGATGCAACCCTGTCCCCGCGGACGGAGCTACAACTGAGCCGCACTCTGTCTTCGAGGACAGAGACGCACCTGAGAGATGATTTTTGGTCCCCACCCGACACAAAAATGTGCCAAGTAAGTATATTATTTACTCTTCTCCCCCACTTGAGAGAGATGTGACACAAGGTCTTTTTTAATGTGGGGAACCTGAGCGTGTACGCCCAGGTACTGGTCAAAATATTACCTATCCACCGCAGTGGATAGGTTCAAAACCGGTCTAAACTGGTCTTAAAACTGGTCTTAATTTGGTCATTCTCGACCCCAGCCCGAAGGCCGGGGCCAGGGAAGTATAACAAGCTGAGTTAACTTTTTCCAATTTATGGTTCACTGGAGCATCTCATTGTGCCCAAGTGGGCAAGTCCATTGCATGGGCTGTGATTGGCTGCTGGTAAATGAATGGCGGTATTTCTGTAAATATTTACTGGCTTATAAACCCACTTCTTTTACCCACAACTATGGGTTAGATAAAACAACTTGTCTATGAAAATCATTATTGTTGGAGAGCACCCCTTTTTGCACATAAGAATGGACTCGCCTGATGTGTACAAATAATTCTGCCTATACAGAGAACGGCAGTGTGTGTAAGATGAGTTGTTGAGCTGAGTTTAGTAGATGAACCGCCGCTAGTTGGTCAAGAAGATAGACTCATTACTTGGACATACTTCTTCACTACAAGATTGTTTATATTGATTCCTACTAACAGTATCCCTGAATTGACTAACCCGAGTTCCGGTTAGTATATTTTTGTTAAATATAACTTACATTTTCTCTCTCCATATCAGCTTTTGTTATTTATTATTTTGTGTGGTTTCTCAACAAGAATCCACAACAATTATTGTCTCCCAGAAATTGTTAAAACTATATTTATTCACAAAAATACACTTAGACTTCAAAAATATGTTTTGGATTTAAATAACCCTCAAAAGGTTGATAAAGCATAAAAAACAGGTCAATCAACAATCTTGAAATTTACTGTTCCTGTTGATATTTTTTATGTTGAATACTTGAATGTGGACATCACCTTCTTCAATCTCGTTCGTGATATTTTTCTAATTTATAGCCACTGTATATGTGTTTGTGTGTGTGTGTGTGTGTGTGTGTATGAGGTATATTTAAGTAGTATATTGTTATTCTTTTATGTGCCGTGTCCCTTCAAGTGGTAGGCAATCATGGCCCTCCCCATCTTCCTGTACTTTGTAGCCCTTAATAGATTTTGTCTTGACATTTCTCCTAAACCCTGCTCTACAATCTAGAACCAATTGCAACTGAGTAGTGAGTCCGATCCTTACTGGGTGTCCCGTAATTTTGGCCTTGTGCCACATCTAAGCAGCTCTTAGAAAAAGATTGTCTCAATGATGGATGTAATTCCTCAAAACACGAAATAGAGACAGGATAAGGGAACATTTAATTTTAGTTTATATATGTGTATAATTAATTAAAACCTTTAGTCTATTTACATAGACAAGACAGGATATTATCTCGATAATGACACGGAATCTCTAAAAATATCTACACACATTTTAATGCATATCTCAAGTCAGTTTCTTTACTAAGGTCATACATGCTTATCTTTGAACAAAGAAAGTTCATTTTGAAATGTTACTGGAAGTATGAAAATGCACTTGAAGTTCAAAGGCACTATGAAAGAGAGTTTCAATCAGATCCACCCACGAGGCTTACAATCTCACGGATTAGAGATCATAAGCTGACTGTAGACGATGAACAAAAGATATTAACCACGCCCAACGAAACAAGAAAGATTGTTGGGAAGTTTTCACAGAAGTCAAAGAAACTTATTGAAATGTCGATTGTGGTTTGTGATTCTACTGCTTTGCATTGTCATCAATGTCTAGACGAGCGGTCGGCAACCCCCTGCCCGCGGGCCACATCTGGCCCTCGAGTGAATCTTGTCCGGCCCGCTACCTTATTCTGGACACGATATAAATATAGGTAAACCAAACCAAAGTGACAGTTGACAGTCTGAATATTTTGTGTGGAAATTTAAAAAAAAAGACTTATTTCTTTTTAACTGGATAATGAGTTTTACTTTTATTTTTTATTTGTAAGGATCGCCAAAATTAGCGTACGGCATCACTTTCACTTTTTCTGTGAAATTGCTTTCGTGATCGGACACTTTTAAATTAATATAAAATAGTGTTTTCAACCGATTTTACTGGAATTTTTTTTTCAATACTGTTTTATGAAACATTTATTTTTAAGATGCAATAATTTTTTTTACAGAATTCTCGTCAGATATTTTCTCTTTTTCATGCTTTAGAAACCTGTTTTTTTATTGGGTTGAGAAAAAGGTGAAATACTTTCTGCAAATTCAAAATTTTTCGCTTCCTGATAGAGTCGGGGGTTGCCGACCGCTCGTCTAGACATTGATGACAATGCAAAGCAGTAGAATCACAAACCACAATCGACATTTCAATAAGTTTCTTTGACTTCTGTGAAAACTTCCCAACAATCTTTCTTGTTTCGTTGGGCGTGGTTAATATCTTTTGTTCATCGTCTACAGTCAGCTTATGATCTCTAATCCGTGAGATTGTAAGCCTCGTGGGTGGATCTGATTGAAACTCTCTTTCATAGTGCCTTTGAACTTCATTTCCTGATACCCCCTATAACCTGTCCCTCTTTTTCATAAGTTTCATTCTATGTAACCCCCTGCGCACCAGTGGCAGTAAACTGCCTTGCTTGGGGCGGTATGATTATGACAAAAAAATAAAAAATTGCAATGTGTTCAGTATTTTTCGTCATCTGATCACTCACAATGGGAGAATTTTACCGAAGGTTTAGTGCATAAAATTTCGATAAATTGTTTGTCTCTACAGTCTGGTTTACGGTTACAATATTTGAAAGAGATGAAATAACATGAAAATGAAAAAAAAAATTAAATTTAAAAAAAATTATTTAATTTTATATTTTTTCCTCTTCATGTAATTTTTGTTTTCATTCATATTATTCTCTTGATAAATTAAATATAGTCAGTCAGTTAAGTGCCATACGTGATACACGCTTGGGCGATCATGTCTCGAAAGAGACATAACTGACTGGGCAGAAGATTATCCCGCAGTAGGTTGTCATTGCTTTCTGCGGTAGACTGGTTGCCAGCCAAGACTATAGAACCCAATCTGTCCTGTTATTTGACTCATAGGTAAAGGGAAAAGAAATCTATTATATTATTATGTAGTAATTAGTGGGGGATCGGTTTCCCATTGTTATGAAGTAATAAACTGATCCCCCACTTTATGACCAATATAAGCCTTAATCATTATTCCAACTATTATATTCAGTCAGTCAGTCAAGTGCCATACGTGATACACGCTTGAGCGATCATGTCTCGAAAGAGACATAACTGACTGGGCAGAAGATTATCTCGCAGTAGGTTGCCATTACTTTCTGCGGTAGACTGGTTGCCGACCAAGGCTATAGAACCCAATCTGTCCTGTTATTTAATCCATAACTGGAAGGAATAGACGGATTAATACGTTTCCCAAGAGTATTTGCGCGTAAGTGAAGGCAATGAATTCAACTGGAATTCGAACTCGGCTCCCGATTTCTCGTTCCGAGCCGATATCCAATGCACCACAACGCACATGAGTCATTTACATGTCCAATATTTTCCTTGTATGATTATTGTTGTTAATATTACATTGAGGCCAAATGCGTTCTTTAGGTCCCCACCACCGAGAGGTGAGTATTGACTGTATGTATATTGGTTTTATATCTGAGAAAAGTCATTAATATATTGTCAAATTTTCAGACGGTATTTTCTGTTCTTTACGTAATTATTTCTACTGATCCACTTGTGGGTTTTCTTCAAATAGAATCTCTTTTTTCTTTCACATTAAGCAAGGTGGTACCGCCACTGATGTACAGGGGGCTACATAAGAGAGTTAAAGCTTTAGACAGGGAGAAAGTGAAAATAAAGACGAACGAGTGACAGGGGGTGAAAGAGAAAGAGCAAGAGAAGGATGTGAACACAGAAATGAAGACAATTGCAAAAGGTAGAGAGAAAGGAATAGAACGAGATACACGGGATGATGTGGAAAGGGCTGGAGTTAAGTAGATAGATGGGAACTGACTTTGCATTTAAATTCTTGGAGTTTTTAGCCGTCAGAAAAGTAAGTTTCTGGAAGGGAGTTCCACGGGCGGGAGGTGAGAGTAAAGATGATACTGGAGTAGAATTGTCGTCTGCATTTGCTTGATCTAAATAAAAAGAGTGGGGCCTTGATGCCAGTCTGGTTGCCCGAGTAAATTCTTGTGGAGGGGGCACCAGTGAACTAAGTTCTTTGGAGCAGAAACCATGAAAATACTCGCAGAATAGACAGAGGGTAGCGACATCCCGCATATAAGAAATTAGCTGGAGTCGAGCTGCCAGGTCGGGACCAACAACATTACACATTTCCTCTTAGAGCCTGTCGAGAACACTGAGACGTAGAGAAAGGGCGCCTGATCATATATGACAGCAGTATTCAATGCACGGATGGATGGTTGATTTGTATATGTGCAAGATGGATTCGGGCGGGAAAAACCTGCTGGCCTGACACAGTGACCCAAACTTCCTAGCAGTTAGTCTAGCTATTGATCCAATGTAATGATTCCATTTAAGGTCTGAAGAAAGGGTAACGTAGAGGAGGAGGAAACATTTTGACGTCGACACAAGAATATATCGGTCAAAACATTATTCTCTGATTTTCTTTCACACTTTGCTCCCCTATCATCAACAATCTTCAAAAGCTATAAAAATTAATTATCTATTGCTTGTGACAGTTTAGCTATTGATCCAATGTAATGATTCCACTTGAGGTCTGACGAAAGGGTAACGTTGAAGAGGCGGAAACATTTTGACGTCGACACATGAATAGGTCGGTCAAAACATTAGTGTCTCATTTTCTTTCACACTTTGCTCCCCTGTCATCAACAACCATCAAAAGCAATAAAAAAATAATTATCTATTGCTTGTGACAGTTTAGCTATTGATCCAATGTAATGATTCCACTTGAGGTCTGACGAAAGGGTAACGTTGAAGAGGCGGAAACATTTTGACGTCGACACATGAATCGGTCGGTCAAAACATTATTCTCTCATTTTCTTTCACACTTTGCTCCCCTATCATCCACAATCTTCAAAAGCTATAAAAAATAATTATCTATTGCTTGTGACAGTTTAGCTATTGATCCAATGTAATGATTCCACTTGAGGCCTGAAGAAAGGGTAACGTTGATGAGGTGAAAACATTTTGACGTCGACACATGAATCGGTCGGTCAAAACATTATTCTCTCATTTTCTTTCACACTTTGCTCCCCTGTCATCAACAACCATCAAAAGCAATAAAAAAATAATTATATATTGCTTGTGACAGTTTAGCTATTGATCCAATGTAATGATTCCACTTGAGGTCTGACGAAAGGGTAACGTTGAAGAGGCGGAAACATTTTGACGTCGACACATGAATAGGTCGATCAAAACATTATTCTCTCATTTTCTTTCACAATTTGCTCCCCTATTATCAACAATCTTCAAAAGCTATAAAAAAAATAATTATCTATTGCTTGTGACAGTTTAGCTATTGATCCAATGTAATTATTCCACTTGAGGTCTGACGAAAGGGTAACGTTGAAGAGGCGGAAACATTTTGAAGTCGACAAATGAATAGGTCGGTCAAAACATTATTCTCTCATTTTCTTTCACACTTTGCTCCCCTATCATCAACAATCTTCAAAAGCTATAAAAAATAATGATCTATTACTTGTGACAATTTAGCTATTGATCCAATGTAATGATTCCACTTGAGGCCTGACGAAAGGGTAACGTTGATGAGGTGAAAACATTTTGACGTCGACACATGAATCGGTCGGTCAAAACATTATTCTCTCATTTTCTTTCACACTTTGCTCCCCTGTCATCAACAACCATCAAAAGCAATAAAAAAATAATTATCTATTGCTTGTGACAGTTTAGCTATTGATCCAATGTAATGATTCCACTTGAGGTCTGACGAAAGGGTAACGTTGAAGAGGCGGAAACATTTTGACGTCGACACATGAATAGGTCGGTCAAAACATTATTCTCTCATTTTCTTTCACACTTTGCTCCCCTATTATCAACAATCTTCAAAAGCTATAAAAAAAATAATTATCTATTGCTTGTGACAGTTTAGCTATTGATCCAATGTAATGATTCCACTTGAGGTCTGACGAAAGGGTAACGTTGAAGAGGCGGAAACATTTTGATGTCGACACATGAATAGGTCGGTCAAAACATTATTCTCTCATTTTCTTTCACACTTTGCTCCCCTAACATCAACAATCTTCAAAAGCTATAAAAAATAATTATCTATTACTTGTGACAATTTAGCTATTGATCCAATGTAATGATTCCACTTGAGGCCTGACGAAAGGGTAACGTTGATGAGGTGAAAACATTTTGACGTCGACACATGAATCGGTCGGTCAAAACATTATTCTCTCATTTTCTTTCACACTTTGCTCCCCTGTCATCAACAACCATCAAAAGCAATAAAAAAATAATTATCTATTGCTTGTGACAGTTTAGCTATTGATCCAATGTAATGATTCCACTTGAGGTCTGACGAAAGGGTAACGTTAAAGAGGCGGAAACATTTTGACGTCGACACATGAATAGGTCGGTCAAAACATTATTCTCTCATTTTCTTTCAAACTTTGCTCCCCTATCATCAACAATCTTCAAAAGCTATAAAAAATAATTATCTATTGTTTGTGACAGTTTAGCTATTGATCCAATGTAATGATTCCACTTGAGGCCTGATGAAAGGGTAACGTTGATGAGGTGAAAACATTTTGACGTCGACACATGAATCGGTCGGTCAAAATATTATTCTCTCATTTTCTTTCAAACTTTGCTCCCCTGTCATCAACAACCATCAAAAGCAATAAAAAAATAATTATCTATTGTTTGTGACAGTTTAGCTATTGATCCAATGTAATGATTCCACTTGAGGCCTGATGAAAGGGTAACGTTGATGAGGTGAAAACATTTTGACGTCGACACATGAATCGGTCGGTCAAAATATTATTCTCTCATTTTCTTTCACACTTTGCTCCCCTGTCATCAACAACCATCAAAAGCAATAAAAAAATAATTATCTATTGCTTGTGACAGTTTAGCTATTGATCCAATGTTATGATTCCACTTGAGGTCTGACGAAAGGGTAACGTTGAAGAGGCGGAAACATTTTGACGTCGACACATGAATAGGTCGGTCAAAACATTATTCTCTCATTTTCTTTCACACTTTGCTCCCTTATCATCAACAATCTTCAAAAGCTATAAAAAATAATTATCTATTGCTTGTGACAGTTTAGATATTGATCCAATGTAATGATTCCACTTGAGGCATGAAGAAAGGGTAACGTTGATGAGGCGAAAACATTTTGACGTCGACACATGAAGAGGTCGGTCAAAACATTATTCTCTCATTTTCTTTCACACTTTGCTCCCCTATCATCAACAATCTTCAAAAGCTATAAAAAAATAATTATCTATTGATTGTGGCAGTTTAGCTATTGATCCAATGTAATGATTCCACTTGAGGTCTGAAGAAAGGGTAACGTTGAAGAGGCGGAAACATTTTGACATCGACACATGAATAGGTCGGTCAAAATATTATTCTCTCATTTTCTTTCACACTTTGCTCCCCTGTCATCAACAACCATCAAAAGCTATAAAAAAATAATTATCTATTGCTTGTGACAGTTTAGCTATTGATCCAATGTAATGATTCCACTTGAGGCCTGAAGAAAGGGTAACGTTGATGAGGTGAAAACATTTTGACGTCGACACATGAATCGGTCGGTCAAAACATTATTCTCTCATTTTCTTTCACACTTTGCTCCCCTGTCATCAACAACCATCAAAAGCAATAAAAAAATAATTATCTATTGCTTGTGACAGTTTAGCTATTGATCCAATGTAATGATTCCACTT
Source organism: Ascarosepion bandense (assembly GCA_037127315.1). Lineage (NCBI taxonomy): Eukaryota > Metazoa > Mollusca > Cephalopoda > Sepiida > Sepiidae > Ascarosepion > Ascarosepion bandense. The sequence continues at coordinate 700,213 of JBBBDQ010001135.1, forward strand.
GAGGTCTGACGAAAGGGTAACGTTGAAGAGGCGGAAACATTTTGACGTCGACACATGAATAGGTCGGTCAAAACATTATTCTCTCATTTTCTCTCACACTTTGCTCCCCTATCATCAACAATCTTCAAAAGCTATAAAAAAAATAATTATCTATTGCTTGTGACAGTTTAGCTATTGATCCAATGTAATGATTCCACTTGAGGTCTGACGAAAGGGTAACGTTGAAGAGGCGGAAACATTTTGACGTCGACACATGAATAGGTCGGTCAAAACATTATTCTCTCATTTTCTTTCACACTTTGCTCCCCTATCATCAACAATCTTCAAAAGCTATAAAAAATAATTATCTATTACTTGTGACAATTTAGCTATTGATCCAATGTAATGATTCCACTTGAGGCCTGAAGAAAGGGTAACGTTGATGAGGCGAAAACATTTTGACTTCGACACATGAAGAGGTCGGTCAAAACATTATTCTCTCATTTTCTTTCACACTTTGCTCCCCTATCATCAACAACCATCGAAAGCTATAAAAAAATAATTATCTATTGCTTGTGACAGCTTAGCTATTGATCCAATGTAATGATTCCACTTGAGGCCTGAAGAAAGGGTAACGTTGAAGAGGCGGAAACATTTTGACGTCGACACATGAATAGGTCGGTCAAAACATTATTCTCTCATTTTCTTTCACACTTTGCTCCCCTGTCTTCAACAACCTTCAAAAGCAATAAAAAAATAATTATCTATTGCTTGTGACAGCTTAGCTATTGATCCAATGTAATGATTCCACTTGAGGCCTGAAGAAAGGGTAACGTTGATGAGGCGAAAACATTTTGACTTCGACACATGAAGAGGTCGGTCAAAACATTAGTCTCTCATTTTCTTTCACACTTTGCTCCCCTGTCATCAACAATCTTCAAAAGCTTTTAAAATATAATTATCTATTGCTTGTGACAGTTTAGCTATTGATCCAATGTAATGATTCCACTTGAGGTCTGAAGAAAAGGTAACGTTGATGAGGCGGAAACATTTTGACGTCGACACATGAATAGTACGGTCAAAACATTATTCTCTCATTTTCTTTCACACATTGCTCCCCTGTCATCAACAACCTTCAAAAGCTATAAAAACAAATAATTATATATTGTTTGTGAAATAACTTGCAGGGTTAGAGGGAGAAAACTCATGACTTCTAATCGTCGCTTTACGCAAGTAATGGAGTTCATATACCCCAGTGATATTAATAAATGGTGCGGTTTGAAATTCCTAGCACCTGAAGAAGGCCGGAGCGTACAACGGCCGGAACGTTTTACAAATGGCAACAAAGATGAGGACAATAGTCCAAATAATGTAAATGCTATATATATATATATATATATATATATATATATATATATATATATGTGTGTGTGTGTGTGTGTATATATATATATATATATATATATATATATATCGATCACAATAAAAACTATACTGTTTCAAATAGCGAAACACGAATTTGCAAATTGCAAAAAGTTCAAACAAAAACGTAATTGAAAATATTTATAGGAATCAAAGGACTTTTATGAATGCTATAAAAATGTAATTGAAAAAATAGAAAATTTTATCTGCATGTAATATTGATTGACCATCAAGGTAATATTTGGACAATTTAATTTTTTTTTCATATAAACAGAGAAAAGAGGTTTAAAATATAACGAACATCATGGGTCATGAATGTATATACAAGTGTGAGCTGAAAACTTAATTGCTGATTAATAAGCAGTAATTGTAGATCTGTGAGAATTTTCATGTATTAATTCCAACACTTCTTATTAGTAACTGCATTGTCTCTTCAAGACAAACTTGATTTCTTACCATTCCAATAAGAATTAACCATAAATCACTACTTACTTTCTCTGAAGAAGCTTTAATAAAAGTTTAACATGTTACATTGAGATCTTCGTCTATGTGCCCTGTCCCTTCAGAACGTAGGCAATCATGGCTTTCCACGTTTCCCTATCCCTGGTGGCTCTGAGCACGCCTTCTCCTGTTACACCATGCTACTCGCGTTCCGTCATCCACTAGATCAAGCCCATAAATCTAGAATATAAATGTATAGAAGCTAGCATGGCCACAAAATGAGGGATCAGTTTATATATTGATTATAATATAGATCTGATCCCCTACTTTATATCCATATTAAATTTCTTATAAATAGTTGGCATATATATTCTTCTTATATGTGCCCTGTCCCTTCAGGACGTAGGCAATCATGGCTTTTCCACGTTTCCCTATCCCTGGTGGCTCTGAGCACGCCTTCTCTTACACCATACAACCCTTGTTCCTTCATCCACCTGATTAGGTCCTTCAAATATGTTATCCGTTACTTTCCCCTGTCCCTTTTCCCCTCTATCTGGCCTATCAGTATCAAGTTCTCCAAGCCGTCTTTCCTCATTGCATGTCCCGGGAACTTCGGTTCTCTATTCCGGATGCTCAGTATAAATTATCTTTTTGTTTTCATCATTTTTGAGACCTCATCATTGCTCACATGCCCGATCCATGATATGTTTCCTATTTGTTGTTTCTCTTTAGTCTATCATATTCTTTATTCTATCACACACACACACACACACACACATATATATATATATATATATATATATATATATATATATATACATAGCCTTTGAGATTTCACTCTCCCGATCGACTCAGTGGATTAAAAACTTAATTGGCCGATTTAAGTTTATTGTTTTACTCTCCCGCAGTCGATTAAAAATCTCGCAATGAAATGTGTCCGTTCAAATATAGAAAAAGAAAATCTGATTCCTTTTACAACCCAAAAGTATGCCATTGAAGATTCACAAGTTACTTAGAATGACTTAAAATGACATTACTGAACTCTTTGGGCTTTTATCGTCTCGATCAGTGTAAATATTCGTTTAATTAACGCTTCCAGAGTGGAGCCAAAATGTCTCTGTTGGCCAGATTAAAGATGCTCACAGATTTTTAGAAGCTCATTTAGAAAAATATCATCCTTGACTCGACATCTATATTTCCTGCCCACTAACGAAAAGTAAAAACGAACATTTGAATGAAAGAAAAAAATGCGTATACTTCTTTCAACCACGCACCGAAAAACAAATTATACAAATAAATAATTTTTTGTAGAAAATCGTTGAGAAAATCAGATTTGTTATTTTTATCATCTATGAGATGGAGGTTTTAGTCAAACAGAAAAAAGAAACTACGAATTCAGGTACCTCTACTCAATTGCCAAAAAACAAAAAAAAAACAAAAAAAAACAGCATATCATGATGTTAAAATGGCTCAAACTTAATAAAAACAAAGTTTTATCATCAAAATGTTTATGCTATTATTCAAAGGAAAGATCATATTTTGTTGTTATTATTTTTTAATTTTTCAAATTCTTTCTAACACATTCGAAATTTTCATTAAAATATAAACCAAAGCAAAGACAAACGGAATCTTTTATAACAACGCGTTTCGTTCTTCGATGAACTTTATCAAGTTAAGTAATGTCGTTAAGTATCATCTATTTATAAACAAAAGTAACGTGGATAAAAATAAAATAACGTTAAGCTTTCAAATTTCGAATTAGAGAACCGTAGAAAATATTCTAATAAATTACTGTATAAACTATGGTGATCATTAAGTGATGCAATTTATCGGTTTATTAAATGAAAGTGAGTTGATGTTTTTGTTGTTGCAATCTATCGTATTATGTGTTGGTAAAATCATATCGGTTTCTCTGACATTCTTTTACGCTATATTATAACTTGGTAGAGAAACGGCTACCGGATTTTCAACGTGTCTTTCCTGAGATCAAAATATACAGCGTGGGCAGGAAGGTTCATCGTTGTAATAGACGTCTTGAAGACCAGTTACTGTGACGAGGCTATCTTCACGACTAGCGACCCGACAGCATCGTCATAACTGTTTCGACAGCATCAACCCTGACTTAGGTTCCGGTCATCATCATCACGACAGATTCCGGACCAGGGGGTAGCGAGCCAGCCGACCAGGTGTCATACTGGTTCCTTCTAAATCGTTTTTTAAAATTTTCTTTCACTCCCAGTAGCCTCTTGCGTCATAGCAACGCCATCGTCTTGTTTTGGGTGAATTGATTAAAAGTAAAGTAGTAGTTTTACTTAAGCTGTTTTTTTTTTAATTCACTTTTGAACTTTAGCTACATTAAGCATCATTATGCGAAAATAAAATTTATCTTATGTCATTTAAGAGCGAATATGTCGATCTTGTCTTCTTCGGTTCTGGAGAAGAAAGTGCCACGTAGTCATTACTAATCCGCATCTTGTGGGTAATAGCGTTTGTATTCTTTGAAGAAAAATCGAAGGGAGATAACTGTGTGTCAAGTGATGTTTCCATCACTAAGGATTAGTGGCCGTCGCTGCTGATAACATGACATATTTCTGCAGGCATTCTGGACTGTTCTGCTTACCGCACCTGTACAACTGGTGGTTTGTAGTCTCGAACAGGAGTGACTGTTCGGTAAGTATCAACACCAATCCTAGTAGAAAGTGCCGTACATGCTTGTGGGTGCACTTGATTTGTTTCTAAACGCTGGAGGCGCGATTTAATATAGATTGGCAAAATTCTGGAAAAAGGGTGAATAAATCAAATTAAGCAGCATAAACATATGATCCTGTTTCAACTTTAGAGAGCCAAGTTCAAGTGAGTTCAGGGATTTCTTGAGATATCCACAATCATTGCTTTTTTATTGATTTCTTTGATTACATCATCATCATCATCCGTCACACTCAATGGTGTGTAAGACAGCAACAAATCTTCTCCGCCTCTGCCTATTTTGGGCCAGACTAATCAATGAACCTCAAGAGTACTGCATGGCTTTCATCTCATTATTCACTGTACTTCACCATGTCGTTCTTGGTCTTCCCCTGTTTCTTTTGCCATCTAAGGTCCAGTGCAGTGATGCTCTTTTGATTGACTGTGGATCTTTCCGGAGCACATGCCCAATCCATCTCCACCGCCTTCTTGTAAAGACGGTGCCCATGTTCTCTTGCTTGCATCTCCTCAACAGGTCTTCATTGGAGATATTCTGTGGCCAAAATATTCTCAGTATTCGTCGGAGGCATATGGTATGAAAGGGGCGAAGTTTGGCGAGATCCGCCTGAGTCATTCTCCAGCCCTCAGATCCGTAGAGGAGAGTAGATACAACAAGGTCAAATCAAACTAATCTGTTTCAACACACATACACTTCAATCGTCAATTGTGCTTAGTTTTTATTTGTAACGAATAGTAAGTGTAGGCAGGAAAACATAAGTATAGATAAGATAGCAAGGGTCAACGGCCGAAGAGTCGTAATTTCATTCATTTCTTGTTCATTCATCATCCGTTACACCCAATGGTGTATAGGGCAGCAACAAAGCTTCTCCACCTCTACCTATTTTGGGCCAGACTAGTCAATGAACCCTAAGAGTACTGCATGGCTTTCATCTCATTCTTCACCGTACTTCTCCATGTCATTCTTGGTTTTCCCCTTTTACTTTTACCATCTGGGGTCCAGTGAAGTACTGTTCTTGTACAGGTGCGGTAAGCAGAAAGCGATTGGAATTACAACGAGAATGATGCGTTTTTCTGAAGCTCTTGAAAACGTAACGCTTTTTGTTTTTTTTTCTATATGAAATTTTGTTTTACTATTTTAACGTAAACATGAATTTTTCTTCGTATATTATTTAATTTATCTGTTTCTTTTTTTTAATGACCCTAATCGATTCATCAACTAGTTTTCATATTATTCATATTTTCCTTAGTTGTCGATATTTCGAAATAATTTATTTTAAAAAAAACTATGATAATTTTACTTAACAAAAACAAAACAAAACAATAGAAAAAATACGACGAAAAACTGTTTGATACAATTTCTTCCTTAGAAAGAATACGTATTTATTTATTTTTATTTATTTATTCATTCATTTTATTTAATGATTTATTTATTGATAACCCTATTTTCCATTTTAGTGACAAAATAACTGAATATACAGTGGGTAAACAAATTATTTTAAAATTTCACATCAGTAATAAATTTAAACGTATGTCAACTTTTTCTTTTATTACACCCCCACCAAAAAAAAAAAAAATCTTCTCTCCCCCTTCTCCTCCTCTTTCTTATTTCTTTGATGATATTGTCCAGCATTCACTGCCATATTGAAGATCTGACATCACATAGTAATCTCTCTTCTTTGTTTTTAGTGAAATTTTCCTGTGTCTTAATACTTTACTCAGCTTCTGGAACGCGTCCTTCGCCATGCCAGTTTGCCTTCCATCTCCTGTTAGAACACTTCCTAGGTATTTAAATTTTTGTACTTTCTTGATTCTAGTATCCTCCACCTGTATTTGGCATTTAGAATGGAAAAATAATTCATCACCAAAAAGGACGCGGAAATCCTTTTAGACTCTGTTTTAATATTTTTCTTCAAAAATCTATATTTTTCTCTAAAAGTCTATTTTTATCTATATATTTTTATACAAGTTTATTTTTTATACTTTCATTGTGTTTTAACCCCTGTTTAGGGGTTAACTATTTACCCATAGCTGGGACCATATCAGGTGCTACTACCCTGGTTTAGGGTGGACCTGGGAACAACAGCAATTAAGAGGTGGTTTTATTCTCTTCACAACCTCTCAATCAGAGGCCTTGCTGCCGGATGCAGTTTAACGTCATACCCAGGACCGGATATGTGTTGTGGTGTAATAGACATCGCCTCGGAATCGTCTAGAGAATACCAAAGAACTGTAGCAAATAAGTAAGATGTTGATATTCCACATTACTTCGAAGAGAAATGTTAGGGGGTCTTCGTCAATAGCAGAAAGAGAAGCAATAGTGTTATATACGTAGCTATGAACATTAATGAGTATATCTCAATCATCATAAATACGTTAGATACTATTGTGAATTGAGAATATTACCGCTTAGGGAATAATTTCACTCAGACGCAACACTGACATTGTCTGATTCTCTGCCTTCGAGCAGAGACTAACCCAGTCGAAGCGCCGTCGAAAGATAGAGTCTAGTCTGGGGAATACTAGACATATGGATTTTTTGGTTGGTTGTTTTGTTTTTATGGCAAACTAGCATTATAGCCCGGCGTTGCTCGGGTGTAATGAAAGCTTTAAGAGTAATCCATTGTCCTGAGCTCAGACTCAGCCTAAAGAATATTTGTGTGAAGTTTGGTGAGAATCGGATAAAAATTGTGGACATACAGACAGATAAACAGACACACACACAAACATCTTGCCATTTATATATATATTATCAATTTTCTGCACTATTGTAAGAACTGCAACCTTGAAACTTCTGAATATCGTTTCTTATGTCTTTGTCTATGAGTGTATCAAATTTGATTAAAATCAGACCACTCCTTTTATAACCCGATTTTTTCGATTATCGATTTCCGATATTTATCGGGGGTACCTCGACACAAAACCTAGCTAAGAACACCCGCCGACGCTTATAGTACAACTGTGTACATTTTCAAGAAAATCGGTTCAGCCGTTTCGGAGTCTATACGTAACGGATACACACACACACACACACACACACACAGACAAAGTTTCATTTATAAATAAGTTTAGATCAACTTAATTTATTGTCAACTAAATTTTATTTATTTATTCCTGATAATACCTTTTTATTTCAACAATTTACTGTTGTTTTTTTATAAGTTTTGTGTCTCGTAATACATTTTTCTTTTCGAGTATCAAGATTCATTGGGATTTGTTTTTAAGGGCAGGGTCCCCAAGTCCTATCCTTGTTATTTAACCCATAACTGGAGGGAAGGGACGGATTAATATATTTCCCAAGGGTACCAGTGCTTAAGTGAATGCAGGGTATTCAACTGGAATTCGAACTCGGTTCACCGATTTCTCTTTCCGAGCCGATATCCACTGCACCCCAACGCACATCCGTCACTATACGCTTACAGCATCTGGTATTCCCAAGCGGTCACCCATTTAAGTACTGACCAGGCTCAACTTTGCTTAACTTCGGTGATCGAGCGAGGACCGGTGTATTCAACGTGATAGGCCGTAAGCATATGACTTGGAACAACCACATTAAAAAGGCCTTGTGCCACATTTTTGTTTCAAGTGGGGAGGCAGCTAAATACTAATATTGATGCCTAGCAATTAACTTTGCTCAGAGGCAATTCTCACATTGTTGGACTGTCTACCTTCGGGCGGAGAGTAACCAAGTCAAGGCTCCGCTGAAGGGTAGAGTTTCTTCTAAGAAATATTAGACAACTTTTGCTCGAGATATATGGCTCTGATTACCCACATTCAAAAGGGCTTATGATACATTTTGTCTAAATATAATATTGCTTCCCAGCGATTGACATCGGTCAGAGATAATACTGACATCGTCGGACTATATGCCAGACAGGACTCTGCCGAAGAATAGAGTCTCGTTAGAGAAAAAGTAGACATTTAGTTTTTGCCCAAGTTATATGGCTCAGATTACCCACATTAAAAAGGTTTTGTGTCACATTTTTAAAGTGGAGAGGCAGCTAAATATTATATTGCAGTTTAGCAGTTCACCGCTGGCCGTGGTCGTCTGCTTTCCGTAGTTGACGAGTATTTTATTTCGTTGGTGTTATAAAGATTACTATTTCATTTTCCAACTTCCGTTTCTCATTCGGTAACCTTTTTAGGTTACAACAGTTAGGAAGCTTGAGAGATTCATTTATCTGAAAAATTGTTTAAGAGAAAGATTTTATGAATTCCATAGGAAATTAGCATTGCATCATTGCTCAATAAATACAGACAGTTTCCTTGTAAGAAAATGGCAATATATTAGTATTTGTTGTTGTTGTTCTTCTTATTTTGTGCTTTGTCCCGTCACAATTTTTGCTATCATGGCTCTTCACGGTTTCCTGTTCTTTTCAGGTTTTATGAAATTGCATCGATTGGCTCTTGTTCAGCCTATTCTCATCCGGTTGATTATATGCTGCCTTTTACTGCCCCTCTTTTCTTCAGTATGTAATGTGTGTGTCAAATTTTCTAATCTATCTTTCCTCATCATGGGCCTTACAAATTTAAACTTTTTTTGTTAAACATTCGTAGCATTTTTGTTTCCATTTTCACATCGTAGTACATTGTATTCTCAGCATCCTTCTGTAGAAACACAGTTCTGTGGCTTCAGATGTTTTCTTTATCTATGAAGTCATCATCATCTCACCCTTTTACACCCAATAGTGTGTAGGGCATTAACTTTTTGTTACTGTTTCCGTAATAAACTGTTTTTTTATGGGGCAGGGTTGTTAGCCCTGCGCCCAATCCCCAAATCTAGAGGACCGGTGAACCATTCTTGTTCCTTATGTTTACAGCACCTGGTATTTTCAAACGGTCACCCATCTAAGTACTGACCAGGCTTGATGTTGCTTAACTTTGGTGATTGGACGAGAACCGGTGTATTCAACACGATATAGCCGTAGACTATCTGTGAAGTGATTGTCCAAAATTCACTGCCATATGGGAGGACTGATATGACATAATAGTTCAGTATGTTTTTTTTCTAATGGAATTTTTCTGGTTTTTCATAATATGTTTAGTTTTAGCAATGTATCTTTTATTATCCTAATGGGCCTTCAAAGTTCATTTTCCGTCCTCAGTTTGAATCGAAAAGAAAAAAAATGATATAATCAAGATGTTGATTTACAACCAAACAAAAGATTTGGAAGTAATTTTCCCGGTATCAGTATGGCAAGAGTAATTACATTTATTGGACTTGAGAAAGTTTGTCTTTTTGCAATTTCTACTTATGTTTCATTGATTATGCGAAGGCATCCGACAAAATAGGACACAAAGAATTGATGGAGATGCTCAGCAGCCTCGACATTTTTGGGAAAGACATTAGGGTAATTAAGAATCTCTACTGGCAGCAAAATGCCTGCATACGGACAGGTAACGATTTCAGCAGATTTACAAAGATAGAAAAAGGCGTAAGACAAGTATGTGTCTTTTCACCGGATCTGTTCAACTTGTACAGCGAGAATATTTTGAGGACCCTAGATGCTACGCCAGGATTTGTTATCGGGGGTCATAATTTGAACAACATAAGGTATGCATAGGAAAGAGAAAACTGAATGCATGGTCATCAGCAAAAAGAGCAACCCAAAATGCCAAATACAGGTGGGGGTTACCAGAATCAAGCAAGTACAAAAATTTAAATACCTAGGAAAGTGGGAGACAGAGATCCGAAGGCGAATTGGCATGGCAAAGGACGCGTTCCAGAAGCTGAGTAAAGTACTAAGACACAGGAAAATGTCACTAGAAACAAAGAAGAGAGTGCTAGATTGCTATGTGATATTAGTTCTTCAATATAGCAGTTAATGTTGGACAATATCAACAAAGATGAAGGGAAAACCAGAAGCAAGTGAAGTGTGGTTCTACAGAAGGATGCTGCGGATATCGTAGACCGAGTATGACAAGGTGTTTGAAAGAATGGAAACGAAAAGGAAATTAATATTGAGCTTCAGGAAGAGACAACTGAAGTTCTTATGACATGCAATGAGGAAGGAGGGCTTGGAGAACTTGATACTATCAGGCCAGATAGGGGGGGAAAAGAGACAGAGGAAGGCAGCGGATAACATATTTGAAGGTCCTGAGCAGGCGGATGACAGAGCGGTGGCTGAGAGACGTTACAGGAGAAAGCGTGCTAAGAGCCATCAGGGATAGGGAGACGTGGAAGGCCATGATCGCCTACGTCCTAAAAGAACAAGGTACATAGAAGAAGAAGATGCACTGTTTTCGCCTCGTCTCTATTGCTTTGAATATATAATGTGAGTATTACATTTTCAAAGTCCTCTTTCCTCAATGAATTCGAGTGGTCCAACACGCGGGCGGACCGCAAGTTTCAAAGTCGGACAAACTAAGCGAATTCGACTGTGCGGTTCACCGCAGCCTAGGGTCCCTCGGGCTGGAGGAGTATCGTTTTACAAAGTTAGATAAAAACTAAGTGTACTCGACTGCGCCTTCCTTTCGCGCGGTTGGCTGACGACGCGGCAGGGGTTGGCCGGTCGCCTGGTCCAGTCGGGTGTCCGAGTACGCAGCACGACAGGACTTGGTGCTGCCGCGCATATATCTTTATGATCGAATTGAATTTCACCAAGTTGGACAAACAACTAAGTGAACTCGAGTGGTCCGTCTAGCGGGTTGACCACGAGTCATAATCTCAGACTGATCAAGCGAAGCTGTCTTTTTCTGTTAAGTATAATTACCTCCGCCTTATTCAGACACATTTTTCTGTTTGTTTGCTTGTCTGTCTATCTGTCCGCGGTCACCATATATCAAGAACCGCTGGATAGATTAGGATGAATTATCCAGAGACATTTGGCCTCACGACTGGCACAAACTGATTAGCTATGAGTTCGAAAAAAAACTGAAAAAAGGCACAAACTGATTAGCTATGAGTTCAATTCGGAACGGAATGAAGTTTCTGGATTTTTTTTTTTCGGTTTTATTAATAAAATGTAATTTTTGCCTTTCAAATTCTGAATACTGAATTACCTCCCCCTAGATGATTTTTCATACTGAATTACCTACCTTGTTTCATATTATGTGTGCATTTTTTTGTATTTTTACTCTTTAGAGCGCTATTTGCAGTTATTGTTTCTCATTTTAATAATCGTTTCTTGCTGATCGCTGAGATGATGTCAGTATTTCTTTGCCGGGGATTTGTAGTTTTTACATACTCTTCTAGTTATTAAATAATTAAGTATTATTTTCCTCAGCATCCTTGCTTAGAACATCATTTCGGTCTTTTCTTCTTCATTTATGAGGATATGGTTTTTATTATCATATCGCTCCAAGCACTGTTGAGCAGGGGGTTACATACGATAAAAGTTATGAGAAAGAGTGACAGGTTATATAAGGGGTGTCAGGAAGTGAGTAAGAGAAAGATTAATATGTCAATAAAGTGGGGGATCAATTTATATATTGACTGCAATGTAGAATTGATCTCCCACTTTATACCCACATTATAATAGTATAGAAATTATTTTTGTTCATAATCATGTCGCCCAAAGCAAGGTATTTTACTGTCACTGTTTTGCATGGGGTTACATAGGAGGAAAAGTTATAGGGGGTGACAGGAAGTGTGTAAGAGAAGGATGAATGTGGATGTAAAGTGGGGGATCAATTTATATATTGATTGTAATATAAAATTGATCCCCCTCTTTATATTTACATAATTTCTTGTTTGTTTATAAGCCTTAGAAAAAGAATCAATCAGTCAATGAAATACTGATTAGCTCTACATGCATGTTTTTTTAGATTTATTCACATATAAATGTACTGAAAATCTTTTTATAATCATATCGGCCCAAGAAAGGTATGTTACTGCCACTGTTTTGCAGGGGTTACATAGGAGGAAAGTTATGAGAAAGAGTGACAGGTTATAAGGGGTGTCAAGAGATGGTTAAGAGAAGGATGTAAATACTGATGAGAGTGGAGTGGACCGAGAAAAGAGCATCAGAGAGAGGATGCAGTTTAGTGAGATAGGAGATGACTATTAACTTTACAATTAAATTCTTGGAGATTGTAGCTGTTGGGAAAGCGAGTAAATGGAAGAGAATTCCGCAGACAAGAAGTGCGAGAAAAGAAGCTGATGGAGTAGAATTTGCGTTTACAATTTATTGGTTTCACAGTAAAAGGGTGGGATTTAGTTGCTAATCTTGTGGCTCGAGTAAATTTATATATCGAGAGCACCAGTGAACTAAGTTTATCGGAGCAGAAACCGTAAAAGTATTTGTAGAAGACACACAGGGAAGCCACATTGCGCCGGTGAGAAAGTGACTGTATCTGAGCTGCTAAGTTGAGATCTGTCACATTACAGATTCTCCGTTGGATTTATCAGGGACACCTAGGTGGTGGATAGCAGGAGCAGCCTTGTTCAGTATTCATTGCCATAATGGTTTAAACTATTTTCTCGGACGCTGAAAGAGTTTTTATTAGAAAAGGAATAATATTAACATCCGGAAATTGCAAATTTACGTATTATATGAAGGTTAAATATGAAAGCCAATCCCTGGTGTTTCTTTCGGAGAGCGAACAAGGTTTACTTACTAAAGAGTTTCCTTCATATGATTATGGTAAATTTGAATAAAAGTGGCAAAACTTTATAAGTTTTTGGTTTGGTTTGCTTTGGTTTGATTTGAGTTTAACAACCCATCAACCATTCTTCTTCTATGTGCCCTGTCCTCTCAGGATGTAGACGATCATGGCTTTCCACGTCTCCTTATCCCTGGTGGTTCTTAGCAAGCCTTCTCCTGTTACACCATGCAACCCACGTTCTGTCAACAACCAGCTCAAGCCCATAAATCTAGAATATATAATAATATAGAAACTAGCTTGGACACAAAATGAGGGATCAGTTTATATACTGATTATAATATAGAATTGATCCTCCATTTTATACCCACATTATAATTTCTTACAAACAGTTGGCATATATATTCTTCTTCTATGTGCCCTGTCCTCTCAGGACGTAGACGATCATGGCTCTCCACGTCTCCCTATCCCTGGTGGCTCTTAGTATTCTTTTTTCCTGTTACACCTCGCAACTCTAGTTCCGTCATCCACCTGAAAATGCCCCTCATATATGTTATCCGCTGTCTTCCTCTGTCTCTTTTTCCCTCTATCTGGCCTGTTAGTATAAGGTTCTCCAAGCCCTCTATCCTCATTGCATGTCCCCGGAACTTCAGTTGTCTCTTCCTGATGCACAGTATTAATTTCATTTTTTGTTGCCATTCTTTCCAACACCTCATCATTGCTCGCATGATATCCGCAGCATCCTTCTGTAGAAACACTTTTCAGCTGCTTTAATTTTTTTCCTCATCTTCGATGATATTGTCCAGCATTCACTGCCGTATTGAAGAACTGATATCACAAAACTATAGCAGCATTCTCATGTTTGTTTCTAGTGAAGTTTTCCTGTGTCTTAATACTTTACTCAGCTTCTAGAACGCGTCCTTCGCCATGCCAATTCGCCTTCGGATCTCTCTGTTGAACATTCCATCTCCTGTTAGAACACTTCCTAGTTATTTAAATATTTTTACCTGCTTGATTCTAGTATTCTCCACCTTTATTTAACATTTTGGGTTGCTCTTTTTGCTGATGACCATGCATTCGTTATGGTCATTCAAGGTTCAGCTTTTGTATTTTGGGATCACATTTGTTTTGAAGTTGTTGCACGCATTAGAGTGGTTGTACACATTAGATTGTATACATTTTTATTTTAATTAGATTTTATTGTCCTATTTTCTTTAAATATGCCATTAAATGGTCTATCTTGGTGCGTTCAAATAGTTCTTTTTTTGTTTTGTGTTATAATCCTTTTTTCATATAGATGAAAAGTCAGTGCAGTCCATCATGAAGTATATTACAGTGTAAGAGGCATGACAGGCTGTGCGCCATGGCAGTTCCTTTTATTCAAGTAAGAATAGGTGAGTTATTTTAGTCTGTCCAGTACAGAGTCGAGAAAGGATAACTTCTTCCCTTCGTGATTCCCTATAACCCTGTATCCATTCACCTAGAGTGGGTTTTATTGTTAATAATTTACTTAGATCGCAGTTGTTCCAGTGGCTTTGCCATTTATGTTGGATATATGATTGTATTTTTACTTTTAAATCTGTGTATGGGATTTTATATGTTTGGTCAATGGGCTCTTTATATGCATTTTTGGCGGCTGTGTCAACGAATATTAATGCTGTAAATACATAATTTTGCTAGATGGTTTAGGAAAAGCTTACTGGCTTCTTTGGTTTCTGTCTTTTTACATTTGAAGGTTAATCCTATTCTCTGGCTTTCCTTTACTACCTTGTCTTGGAGGTTACGTATTTCTTTTGCTTATCACTGTCAGTCTTTTGGTTTTGTTTGGTTTGAGTTTAACAACCCATCAACCATTTATGGTCGTTTAAGGGTCAGCTTTTGTATTTTGGGATCAAATTTGTTTTGAGGTTGTTGCGTGCATTAGAGTGGTTGTACACATTAGATTGTATACATTTTTATTTTAATTTTTTCGACGAAATTATGAAAGGGTTCTCAGGAGAGGAATAGTTGTTTGGTTTGATTTGAGTTTAATGATCTATCAACCATTATGGTCATTTAAGGGTCAGCTTCTGTATTTTGGGATCACATCAGATTGTATACATTTTTATTTTAATTAAATTTTATTGTCCTATTTTCTTTAAATATACCATTAAATGGTCTATCTTGGTGTGTTCAAATAGTTCTTTTATTGTTTTTGTGTTGTAATACTTGTTTTGTATAGATGAAAAGTCAGCGCAGTCTATCATGAAGTATCTTACAGTGTAAGGGGCATGACAGGCTGTGCGCCATGGCGGTTCCTTTTTTTTTTCCAGTATGAATAGGTGAGTTATTTTAGTATGTCCAATACAGAGTCGAGAAAGGATAACTTCTTCCTTTCATGATTCCCTGTAACCCTGTCTCCATTCACCTAAAGTGGGATTTATTGTTAGCAATTTATTTAGATTGCAGTTGTTCCACTGGATTTGCCATTTATTTTGGATATATGATTGTATTTTTACTTTTAAGTCTGTGTATGGGATCTTATATGTTTAGTCAATGGGCTCTTTATGTGCATTTTTGGTGGCTGGGTCAGACTTATTTCCTCGGATTCCTACATGGCTTGGAATTTAACGAAGGAAAATTTCTTTTGTATCTGACAATGATGTTAATTTGCACAATAGTTTTATGATCAGTGGGTTTTCTAATTTTTTTATTTTGTAGAGTTGGCAGTACTGATAGAGAATCTGAAAAAAATCAGGAACTTTTTCCTTTTGCTTTAGGAGATGTTAAGTGCCAAATCAATGGCTTTGATTCAGCGTTAAAAATAGATGCTTCCTTAAGAAGATGCCTTTTGAATGACTTGATTCTCATAAACAACTGCACATCCTGTTGTGTCCTTATCCTTAGATCCATCTGTAAATATTGTGTTATATTTGGGATAATTGTTCAGAATTTTATTTAGAGCTTTCTTAAAGATGTGTGGGTGGGTGGTGCTTTTGTTGAGGTTACATAGTTTCAGTTCCAATTTTGCTTTTTTTTATTTTCCAAAGTGTAAATTGAGTGAACACATGAGTGAGAACCAAACACAGGTCCTTCATTTAACCTGTGTTGATTATCACAAGTCGAGTAAGATTACAGATTGAAACCGCCAGCAACCACTTTATCTGTTCTCTTTTCCTAACTCTCTACCCATGCGCCCACAAAGAAGCGGGTTTTATAAGTTGTAAGGCGAAAAAATGTTGGAATTTTAGATAATGGCAACCCAACAGTTTTAATTGATTTAATTACCCAAGCAGTTAGTAAGACGAATCCTCTCGACCCTAACGTTTACAAATACTGAGCTGTCGTGAACATCTGTCTAATAAGTCAAGTCTACAAGGGAAAAAAATACATCAATAAGCCAAGTGTCATTAATGGCTCCAGTAACACTTCAAGATTAAAAATGATACTCGACTCTCGATACGTCTGACATTTTTGCAAAATAACGAATTTTTTTTTTAAATTCTAGGACCCTCAATTTCTCTCCCTCACTCTCTCTCACCCTCTCTTTATCACTCTTTCTCTCTCTCAATTTCTCGCTCTGTTTCTCTCTCACTTTCTCTCTCTCTCACTCTCTGTTTTATCTAATACACAGAATGGCTTTTTACAAACGTGAAAAATATCATGCTGAATCAAAATACCCATTACGAACCGCAAATATTAAAACATTATAACTCAACCCAAAAATATTCACTCAATGCAAGGCTCGAGAACTACTCGCGGTAGAGGTTACTAAATGATTCAAGGTTACACATACTAATAGCTGTTTCCTTATAAGGAAACGTTCGGCATTTATTAAAGAAACAGACAGTGCTACTCTGGTTACAAGTTTTTTTAATTCCCTTGCCATCGGACTGGGAGTCAAAGTGTAGTATCTGTTACCCTGACCTCTAATGACAATAGTAATATAAGCTGATTCCTTATAAAGAAATATTTAGGATTCATTAATCGTACAATCAGTGCTACACGGGATAATCTCTTCTTCAGTCTCATACAGGGATCAGTGTGTAGTGTTTGTTATCCTAATCTCTAATGACAATGATAAGACCTCCTGCAGAAGGTAGGTGAATAAAGTAACAAGAAAGGACTAGAAATAAACTGCACGAAAACCAAATGCATGGCCATCAGTAAAAAGGGCAGCCCAAAATGCCAAATACAGGTCGGAGATACTAGAATCAAGCAGGTACAAAAATGTAAATACCTGGGATGTGTTATAACAGAAGACGGAAAGTGCGACACAGAGATTCGAAGGCGAATTGCCATGGCGAAGGAAACATTCCAGAAGTTGAGTAAAGTATCAAGAAACAAGACAATTTCGCTAAAAACAAAGAAGGGAGTACTGGATTGCTACGTGCTGTCTGTCCTTCAATATGGCAGTGAATGCTGGACAATACCATCAAAGTTGAAAGAAAAACATGAAGCGACTGAAATGTGGTTCTACAGAAGGATGCTGCGAATATCACGGATCAAGCATGTGAGCAATGATGAGGTTTTGGAAATGATGGAAACAAAAAGGAAATTAATACTGAGTAACAGGAAGAGACAGCTGAAGTTCCTGGGACACGTAATGAGGAAGAAGGGCTTGGAGAACCTGATACACACAGGCTAGATATAGTGAAAAAGAGACAGAGGAAAGCAGTGGATAACATATTTGAAGGACTTAATCAGGTGGATGACAGAACGAGGATTTCACGGTGTAACAGGAGAAGGCGCGCTCAGAGCCACCATGGATAGGGAAAAGTGGAAGACCATGATCGCCTACGTCCTGAAGAGACAGGGCACATAGAAGAAGAAGAAGAAGAAGAAGAAGAAGAAGAAGAAGAAGACGAAGAAGAAGAAGAAGAAGGAAAGCGCATTCATCTAAGATTTTCGAGCATGTGAGCAATGATGAGGTCTTGGAAATGATGGAAACAAAAAGGAAATTAATACTGAGCATCAGGAAGCGACAGCTGAAGTTCCTGGGACACGCAATGAGGAAGGAGGGCTTGGAGAATCTGATACTAACAGGCCAGATAGAGGGAAAAAGAGACAGGGGAAAGCAACGGATAACATATTTGAAAAAACCTAATCAGGTGAATGATGGAATGAGGATTGAATGGTGTGACAGGAGAAGGCGTGCTCAGAGCCACCAGGGATAGGGAAACGTGTAAGGCCATGATCGCCTACGTCATGAGGTGACAAGGCACATAGAAGAAAAAGAAGAATACGACATGTTGGAGGTAAGAGAGACTTGAGAATATAATGTGTAATCTACCTAACGAGATATTGTAAGTGCATGGCAGAACAGGGTTTAGGTGAAATAGTAAAAAATTGCGAAGAGCTACAATAGACAGGAAATTGTAGAGATCCATAAACGATAAGATAATGAAGAAAGTCATACATCTTAAATACAGGATCAATTTTGCATTACAAAATTAATTCTATTGACTTATTTGTTTTGAAATTCGCTACTTTAAAAAAATGTAGATATTAAATGAGATTTTCTGATCATGTTTGTTTATATTGCCGACTAAATATCAAAAATAATTTGCGAATATTTTTAAGAGTTTTGTCTGAGAAGATATGTCCGAATTAATCATTAATTGACAAGTGATACTGAAAGTCAAGCTATAAAACTGATGTATAATTTTTTTGTGCATGTTTTTCGTCTGCAATTTTTGTTTACTTAGCTAAAAACGGCGAGAAGGTGGTGTCGTCTGGTTTGATGGAATGTAAGCGATAGTAATGGGGGAACTATTTTCCCGCCTGTTATTAGCTTTGTGGAAAATGGCTGACAACCGTGCCTTGATGTATCGACGATTAATAGCTTTTCTATCTTTCACAACAATCCTGCTCGCTTCTTCAATTCTCTTTCTCTCGCCTATAATTTCTCATTTCAAGCCTTCACGCCCCCTCCCAACCCTCTTAACTGCATCTTAGCGTTTGCAAACTTCTTCATTCATTAATTTGACTTTTTTCTCTTTCTTTTTCATTTTTCTTTATTTTTCTCCTTATCTTTTTATTCTTCTTCTTTGGCTATAAGCTTTCATCTCTTTATTTTATTCAACTGTGAAAAAAACCTTTATTTTTAAAATTTGATTCGGTACACTTTCTTTCGTTCTTTCTTTTTTTCTTTCTTTCTTGTTCTATCCTTACTTTCCTTCCTTCCTTCCTTCCTTGTACAGTTTTTTTTACAAGCTTACTTCTTATTCTTTCTTTCTTTTTTTCTTTCTTTCTTTCTTTCTTGTTCTATCCTTACCTTTTCTCTTCCTTCCTTCCTTCCTTCCTTCCTTCCTTCCTTCCTTCCTTGTACAATTTTTTTACAAGCTTACTTCTTATTCTTTCTTTCTTTCTTTCTTTCTTTCTTTCTTTCTTTCTTTCTTTATTTCTTTCTTTCTTTTTTATTATTTCTTTATTTCTAAGTCTACCACTTATTTTCTTTCTTTCTTTCTTTCTTTCTCCTTACTTTTTTCCTTTCTTCCTTCCTTCCTTGTACGCTTTTTCTTCTTTTACAAGCTTCTTTCTTTCTTTATTTCTTTCTTTCTAAGCCTACCACTTATTTTCTTTCTTTCTCTCTTTCTTTCTTTCTTTCTTTCTTTCTTTCTTTCTTTCTTTCTACCCTTAGTTTCATTTTCTTCCTTCCTTCTTTCCGTTTTTCCCTCCCAGTCCTAGTCTTATTTACTTTCCTTCATTCCTTACTTCAAACCCCTCTTTTCTTTTTTCTTTTAACAATTCAATTTTCCCCATAAATCTCTTTTCCTTCATTTTATAATTTCTTGTTTCATATATTTTGCATTTTTTCCCTGTTTTTCTTGCACAATGCATCATTGTTTTTTTTTTACACACCTCACATTACACTCGTCCATTTTCGCGCTCTCATTGCACAGTTTTTTTTATAAATTTCAATTTCCATCAAAATAGAAAAAAAAAACTATTTTAAAAATAATTCTAAAAATGATAATTTCGCCGGTAATTAGTTTGGTGGTTTCGTGTTTAGATGTATAGAATTTAATATGCAAATGAAATAAACTAGTGTTTAGCTGTTTAGTGTTTAGATGTTTAGTGTTTAGGGCTGAGATATTTAGTGTTTAGTGTTTATATGTGTCCACTATAAAATATTAGTTTTTAGATGTTTAGTGCTTAGATGCTTTGTGCTTCTATATGTCTATGAAATAAGATTAGTTTTTAGATGTTTAGTGCTTAGAAGTGTTTAGAAATTAAAATTTAGGTGTTTAGATTTTTAGTGTTTAGGGTTTAAATGTTTTATTTTTAGTGTTTAGATGTGGCCATGAAATAGATTTTCGGCCTGTAAAAACATCACAATGGTTTTGTCTATATTTCTGAGATGAGGTAGTATTTACAGTATTTACATTATTCGGACTATTGTCCTCATTTTTGTTGTCATTTGTACGATGTTTCGACGATTGTACGCTCCGGCCTTCATCAGGTGCTAGGAATTTCGAACCGAACCTTTGCTTACTGTAGTATATCATCCTCATTCCTAGCGTAAAGCCTTTTCTTTCTTTCTTTCTTCCTTTCTTTCTTTCTTTCTTTCTTTCTTTCTTTTGTAGATATTGTTTTTAGTGAATATAGGGGTTGTTAGTTCCTGACTTGACTCTAAGAGTTGTGAGTTCAGTACAGGCTACAGTAGTGGTGAACAAGTAACTTGCAGTGTTAGAGGGAGATAAGTCGTGACTTCCAATCGAGGCTTTAGAGCTAGGGTTAGTTCCGTTGTCTTTAGTAGTGCTTGAAAAGAAAGTGTGTAGAGTGTGGCCATATCAGCAGATAGGAAACCCCCACCGATTGTTGACTGGTTGAATTTGTTTAGCGGCATATCAACCTCTGTGTTAGTTAATACCAATGTCTAAATATCTTGCACACAGTTTTATGCTTTCAACTACAGCTACCTTGATTTTATACTCTCATGGTAAAGGAATTATTTTTTTTTTTTAGATTTTTTTTTTTTTTTTAATCATCTCACCCCAAGCAAGGCATTCCACTGCCACTATTGCGCATGGGGCTACATAGGGGAAGGTAAAAAGAAGGAGTGGATAGACATAGGGAATGTCAGGAGAAAGGTGACAGATGAGTAAGGATAGCGAGGATGAGTGTCGGGCAGATGGGAAGAGTGTTTGATAGAATGGGAGCAGGTTAGTGTGTTAGGAGGTGTCTATTGACCTTACATTTAAACTCCTGGAGATTGTAGCCGTCGGGGAAGCAATCGTTTGGAAGAGAATTCCACAGTCGGGAAGTGCGAGGAAAGAAACTGTTGGAGTAGAAGTTACGGCTGCATTTTATCGGTTTCACTGTAAAAGGGTGGGATCTAGTTGCTAATCTAGTATCTCGTGCAAATTCGTATTTAGGGGGCACCAGTGATCTAAGTTCATCGGAGCAGAAACCGTGAAAGTATTTATAGAAGAGACACAGCGAAGCCACGTCTCGCCGGTGGGAGAGAGACTGCAGGCGGTCTGCCAAGTCGGTATCTATCACATTACAGACCCTCCTCTGAACCTTATCGAGAAGCCCGAGGAGAACAGCAGGGACACCCGACCAGATATGGCAGCAGTATTCAATGCACGGGCGGATGGTAGATTTATAAATGTGCAGGATAGATTTAGACGGAAAAAACTTCCGGGCCCTACACAGAGAACCGACTTTCATAGCAGCGGATTTAGCAATGGATTCGATATAGTCATTCCATTTGAGGTCCGCTGAAAGTGTGAGACCAAGGAGGCGTAGTGTTTTACTCTCTGGGAGGCAAGATATAGTTTGTAGATCATAATATATATATATATATATACTATTGTTTTTACTATAATTTGTTTTAATATTTTCTATTGTTGTATTGATTATCCTTTTGCTATAAAAATGTTTTGGTAGTTTTATGAAAATGTACTAGTGATTTTGTTTGAGTTTTCACTGTTTGCCCATAGCTCGGATCCTAAAAGTGTGGAGCTGCGGCTTTGGGAATGAAGATGTTCAACCTTTGGAAGACTGGTCAGCACAAAGTACTGATCTTTCAATATACCTGAAGCATTGTGGTGGCAACAGAGGAATAAAGTTGCTCTAACGAACGCCACTTAAACTCCAAGAACTTTACTGACAAGAAGGATTGGAAAATATTTGCAATTAGAAGATCTAAGCCTTTATTCCATTTAATGCCAAATCGAATTGAGACAATTATTAGAGTCAAACGCATTCACATTATAAATTATATCAGGATCCACAATTAATTCTATGTAATATTTACTAGAATAATACGAAACACAACAGTTATCGACCAGCAAAATAACCATTAGAAGACAAGTGTATATAATATAATAACCTGTATAATAGCCGGGTAAAGACAAACATGACGGTCGTGTTTTAGTAAGAGACAGACTGTCTCCAGTAGGTGTTGACTTCAGCGTACACACACACACACACACACACACACACACACACACACACACACACCATATGTATATATGTATTTGAAGTTCTCTTCATATTTATCTCTCTATGTTTTCATTATATATTTATCACTCTCTCTCTCTATCTGCCTTTCATTATCTATTTCCCTTCAATATCTATCTATCTATCTATCTCCGTCTATTAATATCTATCTATCTATTTCCGTCATTAATATCTATCTATCTATCTATCTATCTATCTATCTATCTATCTATCTATCTATTTCCGTCTATTAATATCTATCTATCTATCTATCTATCTATCTATCTATCTATCTATCTATCTATTTAATATCTATTCTATCTATCTATCTATCTATCTATCTATCTATCTATCTATCTATCTATCTATGTATCTATGCTCCTTTTCTCGTTTCATTCTTTTTTACATCTGCCTTTTAGTCTTATTTTCTCTCTCGTCCTTCTCTCCCGATCGATCTTCTATTCGATGTCAATTATGGCCGGGGTCAGTGAGTATCCTTCCCTTCGTCTACCAAATCACGCCAAAATTGAACTCCTCCTCCCTCGACAGTCAGCCTTAGCGCGTCGATTCGCGTGAGAACGTCGACATTTTCCCCGGCATTCCTCGTTACGCTGTCATCTCAATCAAATTTCTCACGCCATTCAACACGCTTCTACTTCTACTCCCGAACGCACTGCCCATTCCTGAAAACGATCAATTCGCTTCTTTCTTCCCAATGCTTTTCTGCAAGTCCAGATGCTATTTTTTTAAACTATTTTTTTCTTCCGTTCCGTTCCTCTCATGGGAGGAAAGTGGCTGTATTTCGTTTTATAAGATCGTTTGTTCGTGGAATGGTAATTCTAGTGTAAACATTTAGTTTTAACCTTAGGGAACTGTTTTTTTTATGTTTTTTAATCGTATCACCCCGAGCAAGGCGGTAACGCCACTGGTGTGCAGGGCGCTACGTAATAGTGAAAAGATTGGAAAAGATAAAGCCGGAAACCACATCCGAAACAGGGAACAAGGGATGAGCCTCTTAACCTGTTCAATAGATGTTGGTGGAGTGTGAACCGGGCGATAGTAGACCTATCTACTCCAATTGAAAAAAAAAACAAACAAAGTGAGAAGATTGGAAAAGAGAAAGCTAGAACCCACATCCTAAACAAGGAAGAAGGGATGAGCCTCTTAACCTGTTCAATAGACGAGGGTGGAGTGTGAACCGGGCGATAGATAGATCTATCTACTCCAATTGAAAAAAAAAAACCCAAAGTGAGAAGATTGGAAAAGAGAAAGCCGGAAACCACATCCTAAACAGGGAACAAGGGATGAGCCTCTTAACCTGTTCAATAGACGAGGGTGGAGTGTGAACCGGGCGATAGATAGATCTATGTACTCCAATTGAAAAAAAAAAAAAAGAAACCAAAGTGAAAAAATTGGAAAAGAGAAAGCCGGAAACCACATCCTAAACAGGGAACAAGGGATGAGCCTCTTAACCTGTTCAATAGATTACTTTGGCAAAGTAGAACTTCTTTAACAATAAAAAAAAATAACATGTAAAGTGGGGTACTTTATTTGGAGGACTTCATATCCAGAAAACTGGCTTCATTTTGAGTCAAGCTAAAGAGAGTAAACATTAAAATTACTTAAATGGAGAAAACAAACCGGCACTGATTTCTAGAAATCCAAATTCTAGCTCTCCTGAAAATCGAACCCCAACCTCAACAGACATATAAGCTCTTCAGTCAGTTAGTGAAGTGCCATACGTGATACGCATTTGGGTGATCATGTCTTGAAAGACTTACTGGGCAGAAGATTTACTCACAGAAGGTTACCATTATTTATGCGGTAGACTGGTTGCCAACCAAGGCTATAAAACCCAATCTGTACTGTTATTCTATAGTTGGAGGGAAAAGACATATTAATAGCTTAATGCAGTTTATATTACCGATGCTTATTTTGCTGATGACATTGCGCTGTTGTCAGACAACCTCCTTAGTGCTCAGGCACTCCTATCTTCTCTTGAATCAGCAGCAAAATGTTCAGGGCTTCACCTGAATGAAACCAAAACTGAGTGTATGCCAATTAACATTCGCAGCAATCATGAAATTAAAACTCTCTCGAATAACATCCTTAAACGCGTTGATGACTACAAGTATCTAGGATCACACATCAAGAATTCTGAAAAAGACTTTGATATCAGAAAAGGCATAGCATGGACTGCTTGTAACAAAATGGATAAGATCTGGAAATCCAATCTTGATCGTAAGATCAAAATCCAAGTTTTTCGTGCACTTATTGAATCGATCTTACTCTATGGATCTGAAACTTGGACTCTTTCAGCAAAACAACAGCGCCGTTTAGATGGATGTTATACTCGTCTTCTCAGAAGAGTACTTGATCTTTCATGGCGAAATTACTCAACTCTAGAAATGATATCTGGAGACCTACCAAGAGTATCAACCTTAGTTCAAAAGAGACGTGTCCAGTTTGCTGGGCATTGTGCACGTAAATTGATCTTTTCAGACAGGATACACAGATGCTTACAGGAGCTATGACAAATAAGGAATACTAGAAGGGTGTAGTGAGTTCTATCTCGGCCGAGGCCGCAGGATGATGATGATGATGAATTGCTTTCCTAGGGGTATTTCCGACGAATTCAGCTGAAATTTGAACTCTGCTCATTCCAGGCAGATCTCCACTGCACCACAATGCGCATTATATAGGCTTTTTCCTAAACATACATTTGGGTTATGACCTGTTATGAAAGAAAGGAAGAAAGTTACGGAAACAAGAAGGTAGGTTCAACCAGAATAACAGACCATATACATAAATAAGAGTGTTAGTAGTTGTAAATTGAAGTGCACGTCCGAACTGTCCTGTCTCTTCCCTCCAGTTATGGGTTAAATAATAAGACACATTGGACGTAATCGGCCAAACGTGTATCACATATGGCACTTGACTGATTCCTTTGAGTTACATCTGTTATCTATTTTAGTTGTTGCTGCTGTTGGAATTCCACAAATGACGACCTTTCTTTTATTTTTTACACTTTTTGTGATTATGTCATCCTAGCAGAATCAGTCAGTTAAGTACCATACCCATGGGAAAGGTATTAATCCATCTCTTCCTTCCAGTTATGGGTTAAATAACAGGAGAGATTGGATTCTATAGCCTTTGTTGACAACCAGTCTACCGCAGAAAGGAATGGCAACCTACTGAGGGATAATCTTCTGCTCAGTCAGTCATGTCTCTTTCGAGACATGATCGCCCAAAGCGTGTATCACGTATGGCACTTAATTGACTGAGTGAATAGTTGAAAACATTATTAAGGCTTATACTGGGCATAAAGTGGGGGATCAATTTTATATTGTTATGAAGTAATAAACTGATCCCCCACTAATTACTACTTAATAATATCATACATCTCTTCCACCTCTAGTTATGAGTCAAATCACAGGACAGATTGACTTCTATAGCCTTGGCTGGCAACCAGCCTACCGCAGAAAGCAATGGTAACCTCCTGCGGGGTCAGTCTTCGAGACATGATCTTTCGAGACATGATCGCCCAAAGCATGTATCACGTATGGCACTTAACTGACTGAATAGTTATTTTATGTGATGCTTTCTTCTGCCTCTCTTGCCTTCAATCTATCCTCTGTGTAACTAGTTTTCTGAGCCGTCTTTTCTCGTTATGTTCACCTCGTTATTTTTTAGTAGTAGTAGAGAATTTTCTTTGTTTCCTGTTTAGGACTGGGTTTTCCGGTTGCTTCTAAAGCTTTTTCCTTATGCAACCCACTACTCCTAGTGTCTCCTGGGGATTGTACAGGGTAAATATAATTTTAAACAAAATAAATTTAATTGTGGTATTTTGATGTTAGGCTAAATAATGGAGAAAAAGTGCATCCATATGCTAACGAAGGATATTTGCACGTAGAGGAATATAACGAACCTAATGTGAATTGGAACCAGGCTATCCGACTTTCCAAATTTTAGTTGTTATTCATTATACTACCCCAGCGATCGGCAACCCCCGGCCCTCAGCCCACATCCGGCCCTCTAGTGAATCTTGTCCGGCCCACTACCTTACTCTGGACACCATATAAATATAGGTAAACCAAATCAAAGTGACAGTTGATAGTCTGAATATATTGCGTCGAAATTTAAAAAATTATTTCTTTTTACCTGAAGAATGAGTTTTAATTTTTATTTTTATTTACAGGGATCGCTAAATTTAGCGTACGGCCTCAATTTAACTTTTTCTCTGAAATTCCTTCCGTGAGCGGGCACTTTTAAATGAATATAAAATAGTGTTTTTAACCGATTTTAATGGGATATTTTTTCAATACTGATGTATGAAACATTTATTTTTAAGATTTAATATTTTTTTATCAAAATTCTCGTCAGGTATTTTCTCTTTTTCATTCTTTAGAAACCTGTTTTTTTATTGGATTGAGAAAAAGTGAAATACAATCTGCAACTCCGAAATTTTTCGCTTCCTGATAGAGTTCTATTTTTTGCAAATAAAAGCAAGAAAAAAATCTAAATACGTTTTCCAAGGAAAAAGTTATCGAAAATAATTTCCAAATCATTTCAAAATTGTATATAAAATCAATTTCTATGCATTTTATATTTTTCTTCTCCATAACACTAGAGCCATAGCTGTTTGGCCCTCCTTCCATGACTCGATATAGCTTTTTTGGTCCTCACTTGCCAAAAGATTGCCGACCCCTGTACTACCCGCACATCTACAATTACAGCACAGTGATATTTCCAAGCCAGTCTAAGTATTTACCAGTTCCTTAAATTCGGTAATTGTACGGGAACTCGTACTTCAACGTGATGTCACCGTAAGCCTTGATAAATTTATGTATGAACAAACTCGGACGAACTTAAGTCACTGGTGCCTCCTCAACAGGTGTTTACTCGTGCAACCAGACTGGCAACTAGGTCCCACCCATTCACAGTTAGATCACCCAAATGCAAACGCCAATTCTACTCCTGCAGCTTCTTCTCTCGCACATTCCGCCTGTGGAACTCGCTTTCATATTCTTGCTTTCCTGACGACTACAACCTCCAGGAATTTAAATGCAAGGTCAATACTCATCTATTAACCACTGGACTCTAGCTCTCTCCCCAACCCCGTATATCCGTCCGTTTCTCTCCACCTATGTATCTGTCATCGCACCTGCATTCTCAGCTTTCTATTGCTCCTTTCTAACTAGTTTGTACTCCTTACTCTTTTCTAATTAATCTTTTTACAGTTATGCAGCCCCCAGCTCATCAGTGGCATTTCTGCCTTGCGCAGGGTGAAATGATTAAAAAAAAAAAGAACAGATAATTCTGTAAGAATTTATTGTTTGACTATTTATTTATTTTTTAATTGTATCATCCCGAGCAAGGCGGTAACGCCACTGGTGTGCAGGGGGCTACATGAGAGTAAAAAATAGATAAGAGGAGAGTAAAGAGAAAGACAAACCAATTAAGGATGGGAATGCAGGTGTGATGACAGTTGAAAAGGTGGAGAGAAAGGAAAAGATATACAGGGTGTTGCAGAAAGAACTAGAGTCAAGTGGCTAAGAGATGGGTATTGACATTGCATTTAAATTCCTGGAGGTTGTAGCCGTCAGGAAAGCAAGAATATGGAAGTGAATTCCATAGGCCGGAAGTGTGAGAAAAGAAGCTGAAGGAGTAGAATTGTCGTTTGCATTTGGTTGATCTAACTATGAATGTGTAGGACCCAGTTGCCAGTCTGGTTGCACGAGTAAACCCATGTAGCAGTGGCACCAGTGACTGAAGATCGTTGGAGCAGAAGCCATGAAAGTATTTATAGAACAGACAGAGGAAAGCCACATCTCGTCGGTGATAAAGTGGCTGAAGTCAAGCAGCCAAGTCGGTACCTATCACATTACCGATTCTCCCTTGGAGCCTGTCAAGAACACTGAGATGAACAGCGAGGGCGCCTGACCATATATGACAGCACTATTCTATGAACGGACGGATGGTTGATTTGTATATATGCAAGATGAATTCAGGAGGAAAAAACATCCTGTGACCCAACCTTCCTAACAATGGATTTAGCTATTGACTCAATATAATAGTTCCACTTGAGATCGGAAGAGAGGGTAAGGCCGAGGAGACGCGAGTATGAACGGAATTCTGCTTCTTTTAGAAAATTAATAGTTTTGATTCAGACAAATTACAGAAAATTAATAACTAAGATTTGAATTTTAGGAGGGTGAAACTAAGAAGTTGGCAATATGTAATTAAGCAAAAGTTAAATAAATTTCTAACTAATTCAGAGTTGTGGCTTTTGGTTAAATATTTGCTTAATAAACTGAGCAAATAATTTAGTCATCGGTGTGGTAGAAAATATATAGAATCAATCGTAAGACAACTTGCTGTTTGCAAACCATAGAATATATGGTCCTTAGCAAAAGATCGAATATGAAGTTATCTGCAAAACCATAGAATATATACTCGTTAGCAAAAGACTGAATACATTGCCTTTTGAAAAAGACAACAAATTGTCATCTGCAAAAGACAGAATGCATGGTCATCCGTAAAAACGAAATACATGGTCGTCGTCAAAAGAAAGATTTCATAGTCGTCACCGAAAGCCACAATATATGATCGTTTGCAAAACACAGAGTACATGGTCACTAGCAAAACACTGAATACATGGTCTTTAGCAGCAGACGGTCGTCAGCAAAAAGACGACATACATGGTCTAAAGCAAAATACGAAATATATGATCGTCTGCAAAAAAACTGAATACATGTCCGTTAGAAAAAACAGAATACATAGTCGTCAGCAAAAGTCAGAATTGCAAAACACAAAATACATTGTCGTTAGCAAAATGACCGTCAGCAAAAGACAAAATAAATGTTAGTTTTCAAAAGTTTTCAAAAGACGCAATACATAATCGCCCGCAAAAGACAGAAGGTCCTGGGCATGACGGTAAACTGCATCCGGCAGCATAGGTGATAAAGTGGGAGATTGTGAGGAGCATTGAACCACCTGTTAAGTGCTGTTGTTCCTAGAATCACCCTGATCCGGAGTGGTAGCACCTGTTAGAGTCCCATCTATAGACAAATAGTTAAACCCCATCATAGTTTCAGAATACTATGAAACTATAAAAATATACTTTTATAGAAAAATATACATTTTTGAAGAAAAATATTACTAACAATACATTTTTGAAGGAGTATAGATTATAACCATAAATTTTTGAAGGAAAAAAATAAATATTTCCATAATATATTTTTGAAAGAAAAAAAATTATTAATAGCAATACATTTTTGAATACAAAACTAGAAGACAGCTTCAGTTTTCTAAAATAAAAAAAATTAAAATTTCTTCAAAATCTGACTAAATCAACCTTCTATCTATAATCGAACATTAAAAAAGATCCTCAAACCCTCCCTTTTTGGTATTAAGTAACTCACAGAGGTGTTGATATGACGTTAAACAAAACTGAAACTGAAAAGACAGAATACATGGTCGTTAGCAAAAGGGACCGCCCAAAATGCGATCTATGATTTTGAAATGTTAAAATCAATCAAATACAGACATTTTAATTTTTTAGGAATATTTGAAAATGTGGCACAGAAGTTATAACGCCCCATGGAACAGCCAAAATAACCTAAAAGCAAAAAGCTATACAAAATATTAGAATATAGGAAAATTTCGTTACAAAGAAAAAAAAACAACTGAACGGCTATGGTATATCGGCCCCCAATGTGACAAGTTGAACAGTTTCTCGGCAAATAAAGAAAGGGAGTTAAGACACTTGAGATGTGGTTCTCAAATCCTGACAATAACATGGACAGTGAGTATCAGCAATGAGTAAACTTATAAAAAAAAAAAGGTTAACATACTTAAAATAAGAAATTGAAATACCTGAGTCACATGAGGAAAGATGGCTTAGAGAATGTAATACTCACCAAATATATTGAATGCAAGAGGAACAGGGAGAAATAGCAAATAACTTATATAATGGCGTTGTCTAAATGGATGGCAGAAAAGCGAGTCGGGTGGTGGGGGGGATAATAAGGAGACAAACATTCGGAAGAAGTAGGAACTAGAGGGTGAAGTGGTAATCCGTAATCGCCTACGCTTCGAATAGAAACGGAGCATAGAAAAGGAAAAAAATATATTTCTCACTATCGAGGTGTGATCATGTCGATTCTGAATTTCAATCGTACGCTAATGAAGAGTGAACCATGTTCAGATAACATCTGAACAGGTCAGAATATCGGAGACTGGGAGAGAACTAAAACTATAAAAATCAAAGGACGATGTAAAAAGAGGTGAAAAGATTTCGAAGCATTATGAAGGCGCCTTTCAGATCAAAAGAAACAAAGAAAGAGGCTTATTGAACAAGCGAAAGTGTTTTTCTTAGATGGTATTAAGAACGCCGGCGTTCGATGCGAAAAGTGATTCCACGAGTCAAGTAACGACTTAGTAGAAAACAAGAAACATATTCAGTTATTTTCTTTTGAACACTGAAAGAAAATTGACTTTACGGCAAATTAGTGATTAGTTTTAGTACATAAAGATATAATCTAAAGTACTATCTATCTATCTATCTATCTATCTATCTATCTATCTATCTATCTCTATCTATCTATCTATCTACCATCGATTGCTGTCATATCTATCTATCTATCTATCTATCTATCTATCTATCTATCTATCTACCTTAGTCTGTTCATATCTATCTATCTATCTATCTATCTATCTATCTATCTATCTATCTTATCTATCATATCTATCTTATCTGTTCATATCTATCTATCTATCTATCTATCTATCTATCTATCCTAGTCTCTACCTTATCTATTCATATCTATCTATCTATCTATCTATCTATCTATCTATCTATCTATCTACCTTAGTCTGTTCTATATCTATCTATCTATCTATCTATCTATCTATCTATCTATCTATCTATCTATCTATCTTAGTCTGTTCATATCTATCTAATCAATCTATCTATCTATCTATCTATCTTAGTCTGTTCATATCTATCTATCAATCTATCTATCTATCTATCTATCTATCTATCTATCTATCTATCTTAGTCTGTTCATATGTATGTATGTATGTATGTATGTAGTATCTATCTATCTATCTATATATCTATCTATCTATCTATCTTAGTCTGTTCATATGTATGTATGTATGTATGTATGTAGTATCTATCTATCTATCTATCTATCTATCTATCTATCTATCTATCTATCTATCTATCTTAGTCTGTTCATATCTATCTATCTATCTATCTATCTATCTATCTATCTATCTATCTAGCTCGAGACAAAACCTAGCTAAGAACACTCGCAGACGCTTGTAGTACAACTGTGTAAACTTTCAAGAAGATCGTTCAGCCGTTTCGGAGTCTATAGGTAACGGACACACACACGCACATACACAGAGAGAGACAAAGTTCCATTTATATATAAGTTTAGATAGCGAAAAACCAAAATTTGCCAAGAGCTGTGAAGTAGACCCGTGAAAAAACATTATACCCCACCCCAACTGATGGGATTTGGCGGTTACAAGTTGAAGCGTACTGTCAATATTTCTGGACAAATTTAGTTTGAAACTTTCGGACATATTTTCATGCCACTTTAATTGATTGGTTATGCATTTCTCTCCATGACGAAGCAAAAACTAATAGCAATGTCCGAATACTGAATACTGATACAATCTTGTCAATAATGAAGGAAAATCAACAATATGGCCAATTAACTTGATCGTGACGATCAAATTAAATTTATTCAAAAATTAATTCGGATATAACAAATAAAAAATCAGAATTTTTAGATAACTTTGATTTCAGATAAGTATGATGTCAGTTCTTCAATATGGCAGTGAATGCTGGACAATATCATCGAAAATGAGGACAAAACTGGAAGCAGCGGAAATGTGGTTCTACAGAAGGATGCGGCGGATATCGTGGACTGAGCAAGCAAGCAACGATGAGGTGTTGGAAAGAATGGCAACGAAAAGGAAATTAATAGTGAGCATCAGGAAGAGACAACTGAAGTTCCTGGGACATGAAATGAGGAAGGAGGGCTTGGAGAACCTGATACTGACTGGCCAGATAGATGGAAAGAGAGACAGAGGAAGGCAGCGGATAACATCTTTGCAGGGCCTGATCAGGTGGATGATGGATCGGGGGTAGCCAGGAGTAACAGGAGCAAACATACTAAGAGCCACAAGGGATAGGGAGACGTGGAGAACCATGATCGCCTACGTCCTGAAGGGACAGGGCACATAGAAGAAGAAGAAGAAGAAGAAGAAGAAGAAGAAGAAGAAGATATGATTGGCTGATTCTCTTTATCCGGCTTATCAACCGTTTGAAGCTTGTTTTTTGACATAATATTGATTTACAAGTGAATTTTTAAGTATTACTAACACATAGCTAGGGAGAGAAAAGATGGATTCATATACTTCCCAATGGTATTTTGAGCGTGAATGACTATAACGAACCCAACTACAAATGGAATTCGTCTTTCCGGTTAACAATGACTGATGGGGGAGGCAAATTTAACCGGGCCAAAGTACTCCACGCTAAAGGGAGATAATCGTCTTTTGTTTTCTTACAGCATTTTCTGAGATGGCTAAACTAGTTGAGGATGTGCGTTATGGTGTAGTGGATATCGACTCAGAACGACAAATCGGGGTGTCGGGTTCGAATTCCATTTGAATTACTTGTTTTCACTTACGCACAAATACCCTTCGGAAAGGTATTAATCCGTCTCCTCCCTCCAGTTATGGCTTAAATAAAAGGACAGATTGGGTTCTATAGCCTTGGCTGGCAACCGGTCTACCGCAGAACGCAATGGCAACATAGAGCGGGATAATCTTCTGCCCAGTCAGTCATGTCTTTTTCGAGACATGATCTAACAAGGCGTGTATCACGGATGGCACTTAACTGACTGACTGAATATAATAGTTGGAATAATGATTAAGGCTTATACTGGTCATAAAGTGGGGGATCAGTTTATTACTTCATAACAATAGGAAACCGATCCCCCACTAATTACTACACAATAATATAATAGATTTCTTTTCCCTGTAGCTATGAGTCAGATAACAGGACAGATTAGGTTCTATAGCCTTGGTCGGCAACCAGTCTACTGCAGAACGCAATGGCAACCTAGAGCGGGATAATCATCTGCCCAGTCAATCATGTCTTTTTCGAGACATGATCGCCCAAAGCGTGTATCACGTATGGCACTTAACTGACCAAAGCTAGTTTAAAATGGTTTCATTTCTATTTAAGAAAAGGATACGAACCAAATAAGAAAAGAAGCTTAATTTGAGAAAATATTAGAGCAAGTAGATAAAGTGTTCATTTCAGTTGGGAATGATGGAAGACAATGAGGACAAATGTAAGATGAAGCGAGAAAAATTCAAGGGTCCTTTCCGGATGAGAAGAGAATTACGTTAGGAGAGCACAAAGTTAATTGAGAAAAGAAGTAATATTTTTTGATGAACGTGGTTTATAGACGACGCAAAGGCATTCGACAAAGTACGCCACAAAGACTTGATTGAAATCCTCAACAACCTAGACGTATTTCGAAAAAGACATTAGCGTAATCAAGGACATCTGATGGTAGCAAACTGCCTGCAGAGGAACAGGAAACAAGTTCAGCAGATATACAAAAATAGAAAGGCGTGTAAGACTGTGGAATTCTCTTCCACACGATTGCTTCCCCGACGGCTACAATCTCCAGGAGTTTAAATGTAAGGTCAATAGACACCTCCTAACACACTAACCTGCTCCCATTCTATCAAACACTCTTCCCATCTGCCCAACCCTCATCCTCGGTATCCTTACTCATCTGTCACCTTCCTCCTGACATTCCCTATGTCTAACCACTCCTTCTCTTTACCTTCTCCTATGTAGCCCCATGCGCAATAGTGGCAGTGGAATGCCTTGCTTGGGGTGAGATGATTAAAAAAAAAAAAAAAAGACAAGGATGTGTCTTTTCTCCAGATCTGTTCAACTTATACAGCGAGACAATTCTGAAAGCCTCAGAAGTCATGCTAGGATTCATCATTGGCGGCTACAATCTGAACAATATAAAATAAGCAGATGATACAGTGTTGATAGTAGACACGGAAAGGAAAATACAAAACCTCTTACAGAAATTAGTTGAAAAAAACGGAAAGAAAAGAACAAATAAACTGAAATAAAACTGATTGCATGGTCATCAGGAAGAAAAAAACTCCAAATAAGAATTTTCTTTTGAAATACAGAAACATCAGTGAAGAAATGGTAATGAACCATCTGGAAGGAACAGGCGAGATGATGGAATGTCTTATTTCACATGAAAAAAGATAAAATATAAGTATGAAAATCGGGAGAAATAATTAAAGACATTTAAGAAAGGGGTGATTTCGCTTGAGAAAGAATTAAAACGCTTTCAGAAAGGGTGAATTTCAATTAAGAAAGAATTAGAACGATTTCAGAAAGGGGGGTTTAATTTGAGAAAGAATCAAAACGATTTCAGAAACGGGTGATTTTAATTGAGAACGATTTTAAGCGATTTCAGAATGGCGTGATTTCAACTGAGAAAGATTTTAAACGATTTCAGAAAGGGGAGATTTCAATTGAGAAACAAAACCATTTGAGAAAGTGGTGATTTTGCTGGAGAAAGAATTAAATGATTTCAGAAAGGGGTGATTTCAATTGAGATATGTTTAAGGTAATTTACGAAAGGTAGAAATTTTATATGAGAAAAAATTAAATCAATTTGAGAAAGAGACAATTTCACAAAAAAAAGTATTAAAGCCATTTGAGAAACGGGTAATTTCCCTTTTGTCAAAAGGGAAGATTTCATATGAGAAAGAATATAAGATATTTGGGAAAAGGGCCGATTTTCACTGAAAAATATTTATGTAAATATGAGGTTTTAATAATTTTTCTCCAAAAAAGGCAATAAAGTCAATAAGATGCAAAGGCTTATTACGTGAGAATAAATATGACGTCGTCCTTTTCGTTGTCATCAGATTCATAGATGTACATCAACGGACGCAGATACAAATTGTAGTAATCAAATCTATCTAAACTTATTTATAAATGGAAATTTGTGTGTATGTATCTGCGTGTGTGTGTGTGTGTGTGTGTGTGTGTCCGTTATCTATAGACTCCGAAACGGCTGAACCGATTTTCTTGAAAATTTACGCAGTTGTATTATAAGCATCTGCGAGTGTTCTTAGCTATATTTCGTGTCGAGATACTCCCGATAAATATCGAAAATCGATAATGGAAAAAATCGGGTTATAGAAGGAGTGGTCCGATTTTAATCAAATTTGATACACTCATAGACAAAGACATAAGAAACGATATTCAGAAGTTTCAAGGTTACAGTTCTTACAATAGTGAAGAAAATCGATAATATATATATATATATATATATATATATATATATATATAACAGGCAAGATGTTTGTGTGTGTGTCTGTTTCTGTATGTCCTTTATACAAATCCACAATTTTTATCCGATTCTCACCAAACTTCACATAAATATTATTTTGGCTGAGTCTGAGGTCCAGGACCATGGATTAGTTTTAAAGCTTTCAGTATACCCGAGCAACGCCGGGCTATACTGCTAGTAAATAATATACGAATGATTTCGTCTTGATGAAAACAGTGTTTATTATAAATTTCTATGTAATGTTTGATTAGATTTTTAAGAGTTAGTAACCGCTTGAGGGTTATTTAAAATCAACACGTGAGTGAATATTGCATTATAATATTTTTTGACAATTAGAATGATTTTCCAGTTACGAACCATACTATTTAACCCAGGGGAGGAGATGAAGTGTTACTTTTTCTGAGGAATTTTGCGCTTATTTAGTTGACGAATATTTGAACTAGACTCTTTTCATAGAACGAAGGACAGGGAATGATGAGTTCGTGACTACTGGTTATAGTCTTCGTTCTTACTCTGTCTTTTTTTTATTTTTCTTTATCCCTCTTTCAAGAAATATTCTCAGATACGTGGCAAGTACGTATGAGGGTGCGATCATTTTTTATGTGTGCACTTCAAAAAAACAAGATGGTCAGATCCTTACAGTTGATCTATTTTTGACCTACACTACCGTCCATAATAAAATGGGGCCACCCCAGGGTTTTAAAAAAATGATGTATTTCATACTATTTTTAGTATTTATTGCCAAGTGAATAATTGTATATAACCTTGGGAAAGATATAAATCCGACTGTTCCCTCCAGTTATGGGAGTTAACAGGACAGATTGGGTTCCATAGCAATGGCTGGCAACCAGTCTACCGCAGAATGCAATGGCAACCTACTGCAGAATAATCTGCCCAGTCAGTCATGCCTCTTTGGAGACATGATCGCCCAAAGCGTGTAGCACTTAACTCACTGAATAAATGTAAATGAAAATAGAATGGTTCTTTTGTTATTATTACTTTGCAATATTTTACAAGGCATATAGCGACAATTTACCAATCGCACCCTGTATATTTGCTACATATATATATATATATATATATATATATACACTACTGGCCATAAATATTAGGCCACCCAGTGTTTTAAAATAATAATATATTTCATACAATTTTTTAGTATTTATTGCCAAGTGAATAAATGTAAATGAAAATAGAATGGTTCTTTTGTTATTATTACTTTGCAATATTTTACAAGGCATATAGCGACAATTTACCAATCGCACCCTGTATATTTGCTACATATATATATATATATATATATATACACTACTGGCCATAAATATTAGGCCACCCAGTGTTTTAAAATAATAATATATTTCATACAATTTTTTAGTATTTATTGCCAAGTGAATAAATGTAAATGAAAATCGAATGGTTCTTTTGTTAATATTGCACAATAACATGTGCATCAGATGATTTTATAAATATTTAATAGTTATTTATATTGCAGTTTCATCAATGAAAGAATGAAGAAAATTTAGGTGATTCGGACGAGTTCATTTTTGCTTCATTGCCTTGTAAAATTTTGCAAAGTAATAATAACAAAACAACCATTCTATTTTCATTTAGAATTATCCACTTGGCAATAAATACTAAAAATAGTATGAAGGTGCGATGAGTAAATTGTCGCTATTTGCCTTGTAAAATTTTGCAAAGTCATAATAACAAAAGAACCATTCTATTTTCATTTAGAATTATCCACTTGGCAATAAATACTAAAAATAGTATGAAATACATCATTCCTTTAAAAAAAAACTGTGGTTCCCTAATAATTATGGCCGGTAGTATATATATATATATAATCTACAGGTTGCGATGGGTACATTGTCGCTATTTGCCTTGTAAAATTTTGCAAAGTAATAATAACAAAACAACCATTCTATTTTCATTTAGAATTATCCACTTGGCAATAAATACTAAAAATAGTATGAAATACATCATTCCTTAAAAAAAAACTGTGGTTCCCTAATAATTATGGCCGGTAGTGTAGCTCAGACAATCCACTTGCATCTTACTTTCAATAATTCAAAAACCAAGCGAAAATCCTTCCATAATCACTATTCAAACCGTCTGTTTTCTGCTGATGAAAGATTGAATTCTCAGTGGAGCTCCCTGACTTGAGCCCCTCTTGAATCTGAAGTTTTGTTAAGAATTCGAGTGGCACTCATCATCTATACAGTGCAATGCCGATGGTATACTCGAAAAATAATTGCCTCATTCTATCGCTCCAAGAAATATCTGGCTTCTACTATGTTTTATATTTAGATGGATCAGATTAACTGAAAAATTGATTGCAGTCAGACCTTGATTTCAACAGCACTGTCACCGATTTGATTTCTAAATCGTTTCCTTTGTCTTACGGAGAATCTATATTACAATTCAGTTTGCATGTACAACCGTTAAATTTTTCTGCCAAATATCAGAATGTAGGATCTGTTCGAAATACTGATTTTCTAACTTGCAGGTCAGTTTTCTGGCCAGTAACACTGGTCAACATGATTTTTCGTGCCAAGAAACACAAAATGTTTTTTTTGCTATTTTCATGAAGGCTGATTCCGAAAATGACCTTAGATTTTCGTAGCTAGCTACCGTTTTTGCTTTACTGAAATTGTTCTTTCTTTGGAATAAAAAGATCAATTTACGATCTTGGCTGATCACAAAATTTACTTAACACAGATCGTAGAAACCCGTCAGTTTTCAGGTATTCCAGCATTTATATCAGCCACCTGAAATAAACTTTTATAAGAAAAAGTATTTTCGATTCTAAATTTTTAAACAGATTTCCCAATTTATTGCAAAAATCAAATTAAGTAACTCACTTTATCAGTAATAACCTAATGAGTATTTAGGTTAATTTTTTTATTTAGTAATCTGGATGAGTTTTTTTTCTTTTAATCATATCACCCCGAGCAAGGCGATAACGCCAGTGATGCGCAGTGCGCTACGTAAGAGTGAAAAGATTGGTATAGAGAAAGCAGGAAGCCACATCCTAAGCAGGGAACAAGGGATGAGCGTCTTCACCTGTTCAATAGACGTGGGTGGGTGTGAACCAGGCGATAGTTTAGTCTATCTACTCCAATTGAAAAAAATAAAATAAAATAAAAGAGTGAAAAGAATGGAAAAGAGAAAGCCGAAAACCACATCCTAAACAGGGAACAACGGATGAGCCTCTTCACCTGTTCAATAGACGTTGGTGGAGTGTGAACCGGGCGATGAGTTTCCGGGTAATTGCGGTAATGTGAGTGATGAGCAAGGAGAACGATTCCATCAGAATATCAAAGACAACTGAAGAACGCTACCAGGGATCTGAATCGGATTTCTGTCATATATGAACGAAGTTTCACTTCCAACCTTTTTCAAGTATGCTGCCTCCAAAACTGCTGCCCTCGTACCCAAATAGATATTTTATTAAATGGAGAATTTTAAAACCCTCATAAAAAATCCCAGCAAAAGCCAAACAGTTAGCCGTGGTTCACCCCTGAATGCGATGCAGTCATAGCTGATAGGAACCACTACTACAATATCTATTGCGCGGATTGATGTAGTCTGGCACTTACTGCTTTCAGAACCATCCGAAATGCTGTTGCCCTGGACATCTCCAAGGCTTTTGAAAGTGTTTGGCACACTGGCCTTTTATACATGCTACGAGGTTATTGTATCACCGGACGCTTGCTTGATCTGATCCAATCTTTTCTATCTGACCGCATAATGAAAGTCGTCCTGAATGGGCATGCCTCAACATCCTACTGTACAAACACTGGTGTTCCTCAGGGCTCTATACTCGGCCCGACTAAATGGAACAAGCTAATGATGGCTTCCTTATTTTCATAAATGACCTTCCAGACGTGATCAAGTGCCAAGTAGGCATCTACGCAGATGACACCACAGTTTACTCCCGCATCAGTAAGAAATCAGGTGTGGCGGACAAACATAACTGCTGATATTGAGAGTGATCTACATTCTGTGGTGGAATGGAGTAAGAAGTGGCCTGTAAATTTCAATGCGTCTATGACCAAAATGCTGTCTGTCAGTCATCACAGGAAACCTCTCCTACCTCCCAAAAGCATGGACAAAGCGAGTCACCCTGAGAGCAATACACGGCGCCGTCTACGCCTTACGCTCTCTTCCGATCTCAAGTGGAACTATTACTTTCAGTCAATAGCTAAATCCACTACTAGGAAGTTTGGGTCACTGTAACGGGCCAGGATGTTTTTCCCGCCTGAATCAATACTGCATATATACAAATCAACCATTCGGCCGTGCATAGAATACTACTGCAAGTCCTCAATACCCCCACTAATCAACGAGTTTGAGGTCCTCACCTCCCCAGCGGATAAGGCTGAATGCTTTGCCCGTAGATTCTCGACCAATTCGAGGCTGGATTCGTCTGGAGTCCATACACCCGATTTCCCACCTAGAATTGAGGCTGGACTCAATGACGTCCACATTACAACCTTGCTGGTCTCTAACATAATCTAAAAACTTGGCCCTCACAAAGCGAGCGGAGGGGACGGAATCCCAATCATAGTCTTGAAGAAATGTGCCCCTGAACTCTCCTCTGTCCTTTCTGAGCTCTACAACCTCTGCCTATCTTCCTCCTGCTTTCCTGCGTGTTGGAAGTCTTCTTCTGTGGTTCCAATATTCAAGAACACTGGTGAACCCTCAGACCCCGCAAATTACCGCCCAATCCGCCTTCTTCCGATCTTCGGCAAAGTGTTCGAAGCCATTATCAATGCCGAGGTCGTTCAGCATCTCACAGCCCATGGGCTACTCTCGGACAAACAGTATGGCTTCCGTTACACCAGGTCTACTGCTGATATGCTAACGACCATCAACGAGTATATATACCAGGCTCTCGACAAGAATGGTGAAGCCCGAACTGTCGCCCTCCGAAGCTACGGCAATACTGGACTTTTGTTG
The DNA here is from genome assembly GCA_037127315.1 of Ascarosepion bandense. Classification (NCBI taxonomy): domain Eukaryota; kingdom Metazoa; phylum Mollusca; class Cephalopoda; order Sepiida; family Sepiidae; genus Ascarosepion; species Ascarosepion bandense. The sequence goes on from JBBBDQ010001135.1 coordinate 741,129, forward strand.
GACTTAATCCAGTCATTCCTCTCCAACCGCACACTGAATGTGGTATTAAATGGACATGCCTCCCAGAACTACCCTACAAACGCGGGTGTCCCCCAAGGCTCTATCCTAGGTCCTACGCTCTTTCTAATCTACATCAATGAGCTGCCCGATGCCATAAGATCACAAGTAGGCATGTACGCCGATGATACCACAGTTTACGCTCACCTCGATCAAAAATCTGGTGTTGATGACAAGGCGAACCTCGTTGCTGAGCTTGAAAATGACCTCCAATCCGTGGTGGATTGGAGTAAGAAATGGCTCGTAAAATTCAATTCTTCCAAAACGAAGCTGCTGTCAATTAACCACCACAAACAACCGCACCTCCCTCCCATTAGCATGGAACAGGCTTGCCTCCCAGAGAGTAAATCACTACGCCTGCTTGGCCTGACACTCTCAGCGGACCTCAAGTGGAATGACTACGCGAATCCATTGCTACATCCGTTGCTATGAAAGTCGGCTCTCTGTGGACGGCCAGGAAATTATTTTCGTCTGAATCTATCCTGCACTTATATAAATCTACCATCCGCCCGTGTATTGAATAATGCTGCCACATCTGGTCGGGTGCCCCTGCTATTCTCCTCGGGGTTCTTGACAAAATACAGCGGAGAATCTGTAATGTGATTGATACCGACTTGGCTGACCGCCTGCAGTCACTCTCTCACCGGCGTGACGTGGCTTCCCTGTGCCTCTTCTATAAATACTCTCATGGCTTCTGCTCTGATGAACTTAAATCACTGGAGCCCCCTAGGTGTGAATTTGCACGAGATGCTAGATTGGCAACTAGGTCCCACCCTTTTGCAGTGAAACCGATAAAATGTAACCGCAATTCCTACTCCAACAGCTTCTTTTCTCGCACTTCCCGCCTGTGGAATTCCCTTCCGCATGCTTGCTTCCCCGACGGCTTCAACCTCCAGGAGTTTAAATGTAGGTTCAATAGACACCTCCTAACACAACTAGCAACTATTCTCTCCAACTCTCTCCCGATGTACATCCTAACTCGTCTATCACCCTCCTTCTGACATTTCCTATACCCAATCGCTCTATGTAACCCCTTGCGCTATAGTGGCAGTGGAATGCCTTGTTTGGGGTGACATGATTAAAAAAAACTGATCAGGCGCCCCTGCTGTTCATCTCAATGTTCTTGACAGGCTCCAAAGGAGAATCAGTAATGTGATAGGTACCGACTTGGCGGCTCGACTCCAGCCACTTTCCCACCGACGGGATGTAGCTTCCCTCTGTCTGTTCTATAAATATTTTCATGGCTACTGCTCCAACGAACTTAAGTCACTGGTGCCCCTGCAACCAGACTGGCAACTGGGTCCCACCCATTTACAGTTAGATCAACCAAATGTAGACGACAATTCTACTCCTGCAGCTTCCTCTCTCGCACTTCCCGCCTGTGGAACTCGCTCCCGTATTCTTGCTTTCCTGACGGCTACAACCTCCAGAAATTTAAATGCAATGTCAGTACTCATCTGTTAACCACTTAATTCTTTCTACATCACCCTGTATATCTTCTCCTTTCTCTCCACCTTTGCATCTGCATCACACCTGTATTCACATCCTTAACTGATTCGTCTTTCTCTTTATTCTTCTCCTATCTATTTTTTTTACTCTTATGTAGCCCCTTGCACATCAGTGGCGTTTCAGCCTTGCTTGGTGTGATACGTTTAAAAAAAAAACAAAAGAACAAAAAGCTAAGGGGTTCGAAAACTAAAATATTCTGTTAATCTTGTCGAATGTTTTGTGAGCGTTTTATAGTTGATAACATTGTTTGTTTATAGATACGTAATTTGGAATAAAGCTCCTTTCGTCTTTTTGCTTTGATTAAATCCATCACAGGACGAAACGCGTAGGCGAGTTAAGTACAGTTTTCCACTTGTCTTCACACACACACACGCACACACACACACACACACACACACACACATATATATATATATATATATAACAAAGATGAGGACAATAGTCCGAATAATGTAAATACTGTAAATACTACCTAATCTCAGAAATATAGACAAATAGAATGATCTATTATTAAACGTCGTACAAATGGCAACAAAGATGAGGACAATAGTCCGAATAATGTAAATACTGTAAATACTACCTCATCTCAGAAATATAGACAAATAGAATGATCTATTATTAAACGTCGTACAAATGGCAACAAAGATGAGGACAATAGTCCGAATAATGTAAATACTGTAAATACTACCTCATCTCAGAAATATAGACAAATAGAATGATTTATTATTAAACGTCGTAGAAATGGCATCCAAGATTAAGACAAAAGTCCGAATAATGTAAATAATAGATACCTTCACTAATTCGCGGGAAGAACAGTATAGCGTAATGAAAAAGGCCACAAACTTAACGAAAATAAAGTTTTATCGTTAAAATGTTATTAAAGTTATTAAGATGAAAAGCCAAAGTATTTTTTCATTATTTTTTGATATTTTTTAATCCTTTTTAACACGATCAAAATTTTGGTTAAAATCTTGCTTTGAGTACATCATCGCCTTCTCTAACTTTTAACGTTGATTTTTTTGCGCGATTTTTCCGTAGAAAACACATTTATTTGGAAATTCTTGTAAAAATCAAATCATTGTCCGATTTTTATGAAATTTTCAGGACTTATTTACAAATGAATGAAATTATTTTTGAAATCTTTTTTTAGAAAATATTCGTAAAAACTTTTTTAAATGTGTTCCCCCACAATTTATCTAATTTCATGAAATTTTGCACATAACCTTCGTGTTACCTGACAATATTTTTTGTTGAAAATAGGGGTTTTTGGAAATTGTAAATCACCTACTTTTTTTTTAAATTAGTGCTATCTAAATGAAAATCTGCTCTGAATTGAAAAATAATAAATCCAATAAAACGATGACATTACTTAATTAGAAAAGCTTTTAATTGCTTTTGTAAATAAGTAATATTAAGGACATTATTGTTTGAAGAAATAAACTTTTTTTTAATGAATAATGAATTTTTACAAGAATTTTTTCAATGTTTTTACATTTTAATTATATTAATTTATAATAGGTAAAATTGTGTAACATTCTGTATTGGGGTCTTCCCTGGAAGTTATATAACAATTAAGTGGAAACGAAATTTACGAGTCTAAAATTGCAAAGATTATTAAACGTAGTTACGCTATTTTATTTTTTAAATAATTTTTATTTACTTATTACGTTCCTTATTTTCATGTATGGTTGACTAAAATTGCCACTATTATGAAAAAGTTACGTAATTTAAACGTTTTCACCCTTCCCTTAGATTTATAAAAACTACATTTATGGTCATGCATAGCAGATTTCATCGATTCGTCATTCAACAGTCCGTCAAACGTTCGATCAGATGAACACGACCAATTGTTAATAATTGGTTGTATATTAATTTTTTATGCTATAAGTAATATTTCTTTAAAATCTGATTAATTTAACTTTTAATTTCCTAATTTTTCTAAAATAAAATGTCAGAAATCTTTTGAAATATTTTTAAAATCAATTAACTTCTGTTTGTTTACACATTTTTAAAAATTAAAAAAATGGCTGCTTTTAAGAAAAATGTGACATTCCAACCTATATAATTTCTATCTGAAATACACAAGAATTTTTTCCTTAATGGAAATAATAGATTTAATCATTAAGCTTTTAATTAAATCTAAAATGAAATCTTCAAGAATGTTTTTCATTTTTGATAATTTTATTTTAAACTTAGGTATCGAAAATTTATGCCGAAATATTGGAAGTACCTACTAAATGGTGTTAATTATTACCTTGTCTCAGAAAGATAGACAGATATCTCTTTTTTAGTTTGGTTATTTTAGT
>JBBBDQ010001135.1:750000-752500 GCA_037127315.1 Ascarosepion bandense
TTGGAGTGATAAGACTGAAAGAAGGAAAACATGAACGATTGGCTTTTGGAAATGGATGTCATTTTAAGGACATGACAATGGTCAACCTAATTTTTGACTTAAAAAGAATCGGGATAATCTTAATCGACTAAGTGTTGGAGTGTTAAGACTGAAAGAAGGAAAACATGAACGATTGGCTTTTCGAAATAGGTGGGGTTTTAAAGTCATGACAAATGGTCAACCTATTTCAAGACTTAAAAAGTAACTTATAATCTTGATCGACTAAGTGTTGGAGTGATAAGACTGAAAGAAGGAAAACATGAACGATTGGCTTTTGGAAATGGATGTCATTTTAAGGACATGACAATGGTCAACCTAATTTTTGACTTAAAAAGAATCGGGATAATCTTAATCGACTAAGTGTTGGAGTGTTAAGACTGAAAGAAGGAAAACATGAACGATTGGCTTTTCGAAATAGGTGGGGTTTTAAAGTCATGACAAATGGTCAACCTATTTCAAGACTTAAAAAGTAATTTATAATCTTGATCGACTAAGTGTTGGAGTGATAAGACTGAAAGAAGGAAAACATGAACGATTGGTTTTTGGAAATGGATGTCATTTTAAGGACATGACAATGGTCAACCTAATTTTTGACTTAAAAAGAATCGGGATAATCTTAATCGACTAAGTGTTGGAGTGTTAAGACTAGAAAGAAGGAAAACATGAACGATTGGCTTTTCGAAATAGGTGGGGTTTTAAAGTCATGACAAATGGTCAACCTATTTCAAGACTTAAAAAGTAATTTATAATCTTGATCGACTAAGTGTTGGAGTGATAAGACTGAAAGAAGGAAAACATGAACGATTGGCTTTTCGAAATAGGTGGTGTTTTAAAGTCATGACAAATGGTCAACCTATTTCAAGACTTAAAATGTAATTTATAATCTTGATCGACTAAGTGTTGGAGTGATAAGACTGAAAGAAGGAAAACATGAACGATTGGCTTTTGGAAATGGATGTCATTTTAAGGACATGTCAATGGTCAACCTAATTTTTGACTTAAAAAGAATCAGGATAATCTTAATCGACTAAGTGTTGGAGTGTTAAGACTGAAAGAAGGAAAACATGAACGATTGGCTTTTCGAAATAGGTGGTGTTTTAAAGTCATAATAAATGGTCAACCTATTTCAAGACTTAAAAGTAATTTATAATCTTGATCGACTAAGTGTTGGAGTGATAAGACTGAAAGAAGAAAACATGAACGATTGGCTTTTCGAAATAGGTGGTGTTTTAAAGTCATGACAAATGGTCAACCTATTTCAAGACTTAAAAGTAATTTATAATCTTGATCGACTAAGTGTTGGAGTGATAAGACTGAAAGAAGAAGGAAACATGAACGATTGGCTTTTGGAAATGGATGTCATTTTAAGGACATGACAATGGTCAACCTAATTTTTGACTTAAAAAGAATCGGGATAATCTTAATCGACTAAGTGTTCGAGTGTTAAGACTGAAAGAAGGAAAACATGAACGATTGGTTTTTCGAAATAGTGGTGTTTTAAAGCTCAGACAAATGGTCAACCTATTTCAAGACTTAAAAAGTAATTTATAATCTTGATCGACTAAGTGTTGGAGTGATAAGACTGAAAGAAGGAAAACATGAAACGATTGGCTTTTCGAAACAGGTGGGGTTTAAAGTCATGACAAATGGTCAACCTATTTCAAGACTTAAAAGTAATTTATAATCTTGATCGACTAAGTGTTGAGCAGATGTTAATTGAAAGAAGGAAACATGAACGATTGGTTTTTGGAAATGGAGTGTCATTTTTAAGGACATGACAATGGTCAACTCAATTTTTGACTTAAAAGAACTTGGATAATCTTAATCGACTAAGTGTTGGAGTGTTAAGACTGAAAGAAGGAAACATGAATGATTATTTTTCTTAAAATAGGTAGTTTCAAAGTCATGACAATGAAGTCAACTATTTCAAAGACTTAAAAAATAATTTATAATCTTGATCACCAAGTGTTGCTGATAAGACTGAAAGAAGGAAAACATGAACGATTGGTTTTTGGAAATGGATGTCATTTTAAGGACATGACAATGGTCAACCTAATTTTTGACTTAAAAAGAAATCGGGATAATCTTAACTTGACTAAGTGTTGAGTGTGTTAAGACTGAAAGAAGGAAAACATGAACGAGTCATTTTGAAATAGTGGTGTTTTAAAGTCATGACAAATGGTCAACTAATATTTCCAAGACTGAAAGTAATTTATAATCTTGATCGACTAAGTGTTGACATAAGATCGAAAGAAGGAAAACATGAACGATTGGCTTTTGGAAATGGATGTCATTTTATGACATGACAGCTACTTCTCAACTTAATTTTTGAATTTCGAAAAGTAATCCGGGATAACTTTAATCGACTAAGTGTTGGAGTGTTAAGACTGAAAGAAGGAAAACATGAACGATTGGTTTTCGAATAGGTGGGGTTTTAAAGTCATGACAAATGGTCAACCTA
>JBBBDQ010001135.1:757500-760000 GCA_037127315.1 Ascarosepion bandense
TTGAACTCGAAATAAACCCCAACACCTGATAAAACACAAGTAGTGTCGAAACAAAACAGCTACATTTGTAGTGATGTTAAAATGTATTCATGTTATAAATTACACACACACACGCACAGACATATATATATATTTTTTTTTTTTAATCATTTCACCCCGAGCAAGGCAGAAACGCCACTGATGTGCAGGGGGTTATATATATATATATGCTGTCACACCCTGATTGAGCAATCTGGAAGAATGGTAGACTTTGAAAAACAGTAGCTACTCTGGCATGCACGCATCACTCACTCAGTAATGAATTAGAGCACTCTGGCTATTGGGCGGGTATAATCTACCAGAGGTAGAATCGGCGACTGACGCCACTTCGGTCGGGTTTCAATCCTGGGTTAAAAGCAATCGGACTCTAACCGTACTGATAAGCTGCGAAACAGATCTGTCTTCGGATGACTATATATATATATCCATTGAGCTCTCTATGTAGATATAACAGTTAATATATTATATTAAGTTAATCTTGTTGGATTATACTCACCGTTTACGGACTGGACATCTATACCTATATATATATATATATATATATGTAAATAAATATACATATGTGTACACACGTATATATATATATATATATATATATAGAGAGAGAGAGAGAGAGAGAGAGAAATTTATCAGGTGTTAATAGAACAGTGCTTAATGCAATATAACAGAGCTATTAAGTATATATTAATAAATATACATATTATGCTACGTCAATAGCAGCGGTCGGCACACCCCGGCCCGTTGTCCAAATCTGGCCCTCGAGTGAATCTTGTCCGGCCCACTACCTTACTCTGGACACGATTTAAATAGAGGTAAACCAAACCAAAGTGAAAGTTGCTAGTCTGAATATATTGCATCGAAATTTAAAAGTTAATTTCTTTTTACCTGGAGAATGTGTTTTACTTTTTATTTGAAGGGTTCGCCAAAATTTGAGTACGTCCTCAATTTCAATTTTTCTGTGTAATTGCTTTCGTGAGCGGACATTTTTAAATGAATATAAAATAATGTTTTCAAACGATTTTTAATGGATTTTTTTTCAATACTGTTTTATGAAACAATTATTTTTAAGATGTAATGTTGTATTTAACAAAATTCTCGTCAGATATTACATTATATTGAATCCTTGCTTTCTTCAAACACATAGAAAATTTATTCACATATTTCATAACATGATTCTTCTCCATGACACTGGAACCATAGCTGTTTGGTCCTCCTCCATGATTCTACATAAATTTTTGGCCCTCACTCTCCAAAAGGTTGCCGACCTCTGTTCTGTTTGATTGTACGCTGACTTGTGATCAATTTTTGCAAAGTATTCCATTTTTTCTAACTCGTGCCTCGCAGTTTCGATATTTGGTAAAGGAAACGAGTCTGAACATATCTGGTGATTTACCCCCATCTTGTAATCACCACATCTCCGTCAGGTTTTTTTACCGTAACTATCGGTGAGGCCCAATTATTACCACCTTGAGTTACTTTTTCTAGCATGACTTGTTGCATCATTATATTTAACTAGCAGTATAACCCGGCGTTGCTCGGGTGCAATGAAAGCTTTAAAACTAATCCATGGTCATGGAGCTCAGACTCTTTGAACGTTGGTTCGAAAGACTAAAAAGCAATAGTTGTTTCCAGTTAAAGCGAAACCGTAGACTGAAAGAAAAATGAATGGATGTAAGTCAAATTTTGATTTCCTGGTATCGATATCAAATAAGTTTTTTTCGTCGTAAACTGAATTTTGAAGGCTAAATAAGTCCTCTGAGTAAATGGTATCATGGCTGAGACTAAGAATTTAATTATATCTACTTAGAGTCAAATCCGAAGCAAAAACTAAAATAAAAGGGCTGAAAAAAATAGACAAGACCTAACCATACACCATATATATATATATATATATATATATATATATATATATACTAGCAGTATAGCCCAGCGCTGCTCGGATGTAATGAAAGCTTTAAAACTAATCCATGGTCCTGGAGCTAAGACTCTTTGGACATTGGCACGATAGACTAAAAAGCAATAATTGTTTCCAGTTAAAGCGAAACCGTAGACTGAAAGAAAACTGAATGGATGTAAGTCAAATTTTCATTTCCTGGTATCAATATCTAATAAGTTTTTTTCGTCGTAAACTGAATTTTGAAGGCTAAATAAGTCCTCTGAGTAAATATTATCATGACTGAATCTAAGAACTACAATTATACCTACTTAGAGCCAAACGCGAAGCAAAAACTAAAATAAAAGGGCTGAAAAATACAGACATACAGGCAGCAAACAGACACACACACAAACATCTTGCCTTTTTTATATATATATATATATATTATCGATTTTCTGCACTGTTGTAAGAACTGTAACCTTGAAACTTCTGAATATCCTTTCTTATATCTTTGTCTATGAGTGTATGAAATTTGATTAAAATCGAACCACTCCTTTCATGTAGCTTTGTACTATTTACCTTGTT
>JBBBDQ010001135.1:765000-790000 GCA_037127315.1 Ascarosepion bandense
AAAAAAAGAAACCAAAGTGAGAAGATTGGAAAAGAAAGCCGGAAACCACATCCTAAACAGGGAACAAGGGATGAGCCTCTTAACCTGTTCAAGCTGAATAATCCTGGAAAGGAAGCACCATCAAACGATACTTGTGGGACATCAAAAGCAACTTTTTCGGAATCCACACTTTCAGAAATTTGAAAACATTCGCGTCAGAAGCTCCAATACAAACACAGAGAGCAACTGTTAGCTGGTTGTGTCCCCAAAAGACGTACTGTGAGTGTTGAGAACCAAATATTCCGTCAATATCATGGCGTTAGGAATGATGGCGACGTTATGCCTCCATTCATACGGCCACAGGCACTAAGACTTAACATGGTGCCTACAACAAGTGCCTTGTGAAGATAGTGCTGACCTCAGTCAAGAGGATGGCTTCTGGAATAATCTGTTTCTGGCAACACACACACACACACACACAGACACACACACAGACACAGACACACACACACACAGACACACACACACACACTCTCACACACACACACACACACATATATATATATATATATATATATATATATATATATATATAAAACGACATATCTCATTTATATATCAAGAACAGTATTAGAAAAAACCTATGACATACTGAGAAAAGTTCTCTCTTAGCGCGTTCCATGCTTTAGGACTTAAATTTAAATTATATATATATTTGTCTGTATATATATATATATATATATATATATATATATATATACATAACTACTGGCGTATGTATGCATGATATACACACACAAAAAGTCTACCGTTCTATAGCCCTGGTTGTAAAGTAATCGCAACCTACTCTTAGAAAGTCTTCTGCCCAGTCTGTTATGTCTCTTTGGAGACATGAACGCTCAAAACGTGTATCACGTATGGCAATTAACTGAGTGATATAACGTAAATTTGAACGGCAGATTTTATGAGCGAATGTTGCAGTCTTAAGTATAGCAGCCATATTCAAATCTCACAAGAGATGATTAGCCTAACTTCTTTTAATATCAGCATTAGTGGGTGATCATAACGCAGGTGAATGAAACTGGACATACGAAACTGCACGAACCACTCGAAATTAACACTAAACCGCACGTCAGCGTTACAGAGGCTTTCAGTGTATTTGTATAACTTCTTCAAATATTTATCACGCCAGAGCAAATGTTCATTCAGTCTATTTGCAGTATTAATCACGGTGGCTGTTGAAAAAACACAACTGTGTCGTTGCCGGCGTCTGCAACAGGAATGACCTAGCCAGGCGGGCATCTCTGTTTGCACGGTTTATATGAACAAAAAGCATTTATATCTGATTTTATGCAAGATATTCGCCGCCTTCCTACTAAGGCAAGTGTGACACAAGGTCGATTTATGTGGGATTCCGGGCCCCTAGGCTCGGCCAAAAATATCCCGTAGACGCAGCTAGGTTGGGCTCTTCTTTTATGAACCCAAGCGATACTCTACCTCTCGGTGGATTTCTTCCTTGGGTTCCTCTCTGCTCGGACGCAGAGAGGTGAAGAAGTTTGTCTGCTCAGATCTGATTGCTCAGGCCGTGAGCCTTAGCCTCGTGGGCGAGGCGAGCCTTTCCGATTTTGTGCAATATCTTAAACAGTACATATTCACGAACATGCATACAAATGATATCTATCTATTAAACTGACTCAGTTAATCTATCTATCTATCTATCTATCTATCTATCTATCTATCTATCCCAGTTGGTTCGTATCTATCTATCTATCTATCTATCTATCTATCTATCTATCTATCTATCTATCTATCTTCATTCTTTATCTATCTATCTATCGATCTATCTATCTATCTATCTATCTATCTATCTATCTATCTATTCATTTAACCCATCAGTAAATGACGTCCAATATTTTAAAATGTTAACTGTGCCAAATCTAAGATTACCACTTGCTAGCTAGGTAGATTAAGTAAACAAATACAAAATGTTAAGCAAACCTAACAGCAATGTAAAAGATTTGAATCAACAGAAATGTTACTCTACAGAGGCATGCTGAGAATGCTATGGAATGACCATATGAGTGACGACCAAGTTTAAGAAAAAACGTTAATTGAAAAGACACACGCGCTGAGGAACAGAAAGAGACAATTAGAATTTATTGGTTACATAATGAAAAAAGAGGGATCAGAATATTTAAAACACACAAGTTATATTAAAGCCGAGAGTGACACCCGAAATCGACACATAAATTACATAATGAGCTTGTCTTAATTTTGAAAGAACAAGAGAGACAACAAAAAGATAAACGTTGCCAAGAAACAGGAAGTTGTAGATAACGATGATCGTTCGGGTACTGAAGTTGCATGTCACAGGGAAGAAGATGTGATAGAACACTTCAAGAAGATTAAAGTTCCCTAGGCATATAACTTCCTAATTATGTGCACTACCGGCCATAATTATTAGGCAATCCCAGTTTTTATAAAATGATGTATTTCATCATATTTTTAGTATTTATTGCTAAGTGGATAATTCTAAATGAAAATAGAATGGTTCTTTTGTTATTATGACTTTGCAAAATTTTACAAGGTAAATAGCGACAATTTACCCATCGCATCCTGTAGATTTTATATATATATATACACTACCGGCCTAAATTATGAGGCCACCACATTTAAACAGAATGATGTATTTCATACTATTTTTAGTATTTATTGCTAAATGGATAATTCTAATTGAAAATAGAATGTTTCTTTTGTTATTATTACTTTTTAAAATGTTACAAGGTAGCCAGGATGCCTTTCCTTTGGCCACCGAGGAAGAAATAGAATCTTTTTACTCCACTCTAGACAATGCCAAGGCTCAATGTAAAAGCCAAGAAATCAGGATCATCATGGGAGATTTGAATGCCAAAGTAGGAAAGGAGAGGGAAGGTATGACAACTGGCAACATTGGTTTAGGAAACCGCAAAGAATGAGGGGAAAAATGGGTCCAGCGATGCATAGCAAATGACCAGGTAATAACTAACACCTGGTTTCAAGAACACCTACAACGTCTATGGACATGGAGAACCCAGGAGGTGACACAAAAAACCAGATAGACTACATAACCATAAACAACAGATTCAGAAATTCAGTGGTTCAAAGCAAGGCCTATTCAGGCGCTGACCACGTCCCAGTCATCTGTAAACTAAAGTGAAACTCCGGAGATTGAAGAAGCCTAGTGCAGCACCAAAACTGAAATACAACACGCTCGTGAATGACCTCAACCTACAGAAAGAATACACTAACAACGTAAAAATCAAATATAAAGAACAAATTGTAAAAGGACACTCGAAATGGGACTCGCTAAAGGAAGCAATACTGACATCAGCAAACAACAAAGGAAAATTAGGCGCAGAAAAAAAACGAGTGGATGACTGAAGAGATTCTGGACATGATGCAAAGGAAGCAGAAAATGATACCAAGACATAGAATAGAGTACAGGGAACTAAACAAGGAAATAAGAAGAAAATGCAGACAGGCTAAAGAGGAATGGCTCAATGACAAATGTGCAGAAGTAGAGAGATTGAGCAGGAATAATAAAGCAGACATGCATAAGGAAATAAAAGTACTCACAGGACAAAAATCTACTCTTCAGCAAGATGCATAAAATCCAAGGATGGAACAATCATATTGGAGAAAGAGGAAATACACCAAAGATGGGAAGAATATATAAAAGATCATTTCCACGACAAGAGAGAGCAACCAATAATACGCAAAGATGAGGACGGACCGGAAATATTAAAGTCTGAAGTGGAATCTGCAGTATCCAAACTGAATAGAAACAAAGCAGCTGGACCAGATGGCATAGTCATAGAGCTGCTGATAGCCCTGGAAGAATTTGGTATAGAGAAATTTTCAGAAGTAATAAATGAAATTTATAATAGTGGGGTAGTACAAGATGATCTCAGCAAGTCTATCTTCATAGCACTACCTAAGAAGCCAGGAGAAAACGAGTGCGAACTCCACAGAACCCTCAGTTTAATGAGCCATATAACAAAACTGATCGTCCTAATCCTGATGAATAGAGCGAGAAGCAGAATCAGGCCAGAGATAGGACAAGAACAGTGCGGTTTCGTCAAAGACACTGGAACAAGGAACGCCATATTTATGATTAGGATGTTCTCTGAAATGGCAATAAAAATGAAGAAGGACTTATACCTGTGCTTTATTGATTATGCGAAGGCGTTTGACAAAATACGCCACAAAGAATTGATGGAGATGCTCGGCAGCCTTGACATATTTGGGAAAGACTTAAGAGTAATCAAGAATCTTTACTGGCAGCAAACCGCTTGTATACGGACAGGTAACGAATTCAGCAGATATACAAAGATAGAAAGGGGCGTAAGACAAGGATGAGTCTTTTCAATGGATCTATTCAACTTGTACAGTGAGACTATTCTGAGAACCCTAGAAATTATGCCAGGATTCGTCATCGGAGGCCACAAGTTAAACAACCTAAGGTACGTAGACGATACAGTGCTGATAACAGACATAGAAAGGAAACTATAAGACCACCTATAGAAGGTAGCTGAAGAGAGTGACAAGAAAGAACTACAAATAAACTGCAAGAAAACCGAATGCATGGTCATTAGTAAAAAGGGCAGCCCAAAATGCCAAATACAGGTCAGGGATACTAGAATCAAGCAGGTACAAAAATTTAAATACCTGGGAAGTGTTATAACAGAAGACGGAAAGTGTGACACAGAGATTCGAAGGCGAATTGGCATGGCGAAGGAAGCATTCCAGAAGTTGAGTAAAGTATTAAGAAACAGCACAATTTCGCTAAAAACAAGAAAGAGAGTACTGAACTGCTTTGTGATGTCAGTTCTTCAATATGGCAGTGAATGCTGGACAATATCATCAAAGACGAAGGAAAAACTTGAAGCAATGGAAATGTGGTTCTACGGAAGGATGCTGCGAATATCATGGATCGAGCATGTGATCAATGATGAGGTCCTAGAAATGATGGAAATAAAAAGGAAATTAATACTGAGCATCACGAAGAGACAGCTGAAGTTCCTGGGACATGGAAGGAGGAAGGAGGGCTTGAAGAACCTGATACTAACAGGCCAGATACAGGGAAAGAGAGACAGGGGGAAAGCAACGGATAACATATTTGAAGGATATAATCAGGTGGATGATGGAAAGAGTGTAGCATGATGTAACAGGAGAAGGCGTGCTTAGAGCCACCAGGGGTAGGGAGACGTGGAAAGCCATGATCGCCTACGTCCTGAAAGGGCACATAGAAGAAGAATATATATGCCAACGGTTTATAAGAAATTCTAATGTATGTATAAAATGGGGGATCAATTCTATATTATAATCAATATATAAACCGATTCCTCAGTCTGTGGCCGTGCTAGTTTCATTTATATTCTAGATTTATGGGCTTGAGCTAGTGGATGACAGAACGAGAGTTGCATGGTGTAACAGGAGAAGGCGTGATAAGAGCCACCAAGCAAAGGGGACGTGGAAAGCCATGATCGCCTACGTCCTGAAAGGGCACATAGAAGAAGAATATATATGCCAACTGTTTATAAAAAATTATAATGTATGTATAAAAGGGGGGATCAGTTCTGTATTATAATCAATACATAAACTGATCCCTCATTTTGTGGCCATGCTAGTTTCTATACATTTATATTCTAGATTTATGGGCTTGAGCTAGTGGATGACAGAACGGGGGTTGCATGGTGTAACAGGAGAAGGCGTGCTAAGAGCCACCAGGGATAGGGAAACGTGGAAGGCCATGATCGCCTACGTCCTGAAGGGACATGGAACACAGAAGAAGAAGAATTTTTTTATCGTGGGGCAATGGATATCGACTCGGAATAAGAAATCGGAGAGTCGAGTTCGAATTCCAGTTCAGTTCATTGCTTCTGCTTACGCACAAATACCCTTGGGAAAGGTATTAATCCGTCGTTTCTTTAAACAGCTGGACAGATTGGGTTCTATAGCCTTGGTTAGCGACCAGTTTACCACAGAAAGTAATGGCAACCAAGTGAGAGAAAACCATCCGCTCAGTCAGTCATGTCTCGAAAGAGACATGATCACCCAAAGCGTGTATCATCTATGGTACTTAACTGACTGACTGAATATAATAGTTGAAAACATGATTAAGACTTCTAATAATCATAAATGGGGGATCAGTTTAATTTTGTTATGAAGTAATAAACTGATCCCCCACTAATTACTACTAATTACTATTATATAATACTTCGCTTCCTCCTCGAGCTGCGAGTCAAATAATAGGACAGATTGGGTTCTATAGCCTTGGCTGGCAACCAATCTACCGCAGAAAGTAACGGCAACCTACTGAGGAAAAAAACTTTTGCCCAGTCAGTCATGTCTCTTTTGAGACATAATCGCCCAAAGCATGTATCACGTATGTCACATAACTGACTGATATATATATATATACACACACCCTTGCGATGCATAAATTGTCGTCTAAATTACACACAAATGAAAATAACGCTGACATCTCATTTTAACAGATCTATTTACCAAAATTGCAGAAAACTATTTTATTTTACTAAAGACTGAATTTGTAAAATAAAATCGTCATTGGCTTCAACTGCGGCCTCCAGACGATTTCGTAATCTCTTGCATCCCTTTAGGGGAATCTACTTGTTTATGCTGGTGAAGACTGCTATCATCTTTGCCTTCTGTTCATCTTTGGCATGAGAAGGAGTTTTGTTGGTCACTATCACAACTTCACCTCACACATAATAATCAAGAGCGTTTCAGTTTGGGGAGTTAGTTTGCCACTTGTAAAAGGTGATGTGGTCGCAAAAAATTGTCTAACAATCATGACTGGGTTCTATTGCTCATATGGCATGGTACAGAGTCCTGTTATCAGACATAAGGTCTTCCAGTAGCGACCCTCTTGACCCAGGGTAGCACTACCTCCTCATGCGACTTGATGTAGGTCTCCGTGCTGATACTGAGTCCCTGTGGGAAGATGAATGAAGACATAATGTCGCAATCATGAGTGATCATTCCAAATACCATGACGGCCAAGTTTAAGAAAAAACGTAAAATGAAAAGACACACGCGTTAAGGATCAGAAAGAGACAATTAGAATTTATTGGTTACATAATAAGGAAAGAGGGTTTGGAACATTTAAAACACACAAGATATATTAAAGGCAAGAGTGACACCCGAAATCAGCCCATAAATTACCTAACGAGCTTCTCTAATTACCTAACGAACTTGACTGGGTATATCAACTGACTCTTTCCGAATCCTCTGCACTGACCCCAGGTTGACACCCAAATATTCCGAAATGTTTATATTGTAGCTTCCGTTGTGAATGCCAAGCTATTATACTGTTTCCAAATTTCAGACAGAGTGAACTGCGTCATATTGCTCTTTTTCTCACAGGCAGCACCCTACTGCAGTCAATAAAATAAAGAACAATCTGCATACGCAAAATGAAAACAAGAAATGAAATAGCAACAATTACCCCTAAATACCATTAGCTATTAATCCGTCTCTTCCCTCCAGTTATGGGTTAAATAATAGGACAGTTTGGGTTCTATAGTTTTGGCTGGTAACCAGTCTACCGCAGAAAGCAATAGCAACTTACTGCGTGATAATCGTCCGTCCAGTCAGCCATGTCTCTTTCGAGACATGATCACCCAAAGGGTGCATCTCATATGGCACTTAAATGATTGTTTGAATATAATAGTTGAAAACATGATTAAGGCTCTTGCTGGGCATAAATTGGGGGATCATTTTTATATTGTTATGAAGTCATAAGCTGATCCTCCGCTTTTTAATACTTCATAATAAATTACATCTCTCCCCACTTCTAGGTATAAGTCAAATAACAGGACAGATTGGGTTCTATAGCCTTGGCTGGCAACCAGTCTACCGCAGAAAGCAATGTTAGCCCACTGCAGGATAATCGTCCGTCCAGTCAGTCATGTTTCTTTCGAGACATGATCGCCAAAAGCATGTATCATATGTTGCACTTAAATGACTGATTGACCCTACATATGTGTGTGTGTTTGTTCGCGTTGAGTATGTGTAAATGTAAGTATGTATGTGTGTGTTTGGCTGTGTGCATTCCACATGAAAGAATGCATATATGATCCTGATTAAAATTAAGAATTGTTGTCTGAAATATAATCAACTATATATATATATAGTATTTACATTATTCTATTGTCCTCACCTTTGTGGCCATTTGTACGACGTTTCGGCCGTTGTACTCTCCGGCCTTTTTCAGGTGATTTTTCAGTATTTCGAACCGAACTATTTATTACAATCACTTGGGTATATGAACTCCATTTCTTGCGTAGTAGTGCTTCTTTTGATAATCATGAGTTATCTCCCTCTAATCCTGTAAGTTACTTATTCACCACTGCTGTAGCCTGGCATTGAACTCACTACACTTTGGGTTCACAGGAACTAACCAACGTCTATATCCACCGGACCATGTGGAACGGAGTTCATATTAAATAAAGTGTTCGGTTCGGTATTTCTAGCACTTGAAAAAGGCCGGAGCGTACAACGGCCAAAACGTCGTGCAAATGGCAACAAAGATTAGGGCAATAGTCCGAATAATGTAAATACTGCAAATACTACCTCAACTTCAATATATATATATATATATATATATATATATATATATATATATATTATTTTTATTTATTATAAATTTTACTTTAGAACATGTACAAACTACATGTACATGTTCTAAAATATAACTTATAATAAATATTCATTGCTCTATTTTTATATTGAGCACTGTTTTAAATTAATGTTTTGAAATTTGCAAATATTTTTTCTTCGTTTCTTATTCATTTGAATATATATATATATCGATCGAGCTTGTGTTTAGACCCCCCCCTTACGTTTTAATTTATTGATTAAAATTTATTTTTAGACGAGCTCCATCTTTCCCCCATTTTTGTAAGTAATCTTTTGGTGTTTTCTTTTGTCCTGTATTTACCATCTACAATGAAGCCAATGTAAGTCTTTGAAGAGTGTTGGTCGAATGGTTCCTCAGGTTTGGGTTAGTATAATGATGTCTATTTTATTCAAATAATTAATTGTTTCTGTGGGTACAATCTTTGTTTATATATATATATATATATATATATATATATATATATATATATAAATTTGTAAGCTCAAGTCAGAATTGATAAGAATTATAGGAATTGTTGCATGGATTGTCGTTCTTGCCTTGGGTCAGAGAATCTAAAATCTCTGTAGATCAGAATTCCAGTAATCTCGGCGTAGGATCAAATTGCTGTGTTTGAGTATTACTGAGTTCACTATAAAATGATGCATATATAACTACACCTTACGTAATACATATAATCATATACAATAAAGTATACCATTCTCAACGAAAGTATTGAAACGTGATACTTGAGAAAATTACGAAACTCAGAGTCTACTTCGTTAAATATTGAACGTTATATCCTTTTAAAAATTCGGTTTTAAATAAACGGTTTTAGATTATTACAATGGGTAATACATATTTCACCGCGTCATGATGTTATTATCGCGGCTCGTCAGACGCAAATGATACAACATTTGGTCCTTTTTTCCCCTTTTTTCTTCTTTTCTCTTTTTCTTTTTTCTTTTTCTTTTTCTCTTCTTTACGTTCATCAATCGTCTATCTTTTCTTTATCCTTGCTTTCCTCTTTTCTTTGGGGTTTATTTCGAATGTGCGAGAAATTTTCGTAAATAACCGTTAGAAATGTCTATTCTAATATGGACCTGTGAGCGTCTATGTAAAATAAAAGAAAAGAAAAAGGAATTTGGGGGGGTATTTTTGAGGACCAACTGTTGTAACATTCTGACGAGCCGCGATAATAACATCATGACGCGGTGAAATATGTATTACCCATTGTAATAATCAAAAACCTTTTATAAATTATATTACTCTGTTAAATTAAATAAATGAATTTAACATTGAGTTCTCTTGAGTTCGTCTCTGTCGGAATTTACCTGGATTGTATACCAAGTGTGTTATGTGATTTTATATATATATATATACTGTAATGGTTGTTACAATGTTTTTAAATTCATAGTATCACTACACAAAAATTTTCATGTTTCGAAGCCAGCCTATTATGTTGTTGGCTTCATCCTCAGGTGATAATAGGCTGGCTTCGAAACATGAAAATTTTTGTGTAGTGATACTATGAGTTTAAAAACATTGTAACAACCATTACAGTATAATGCTCTACATTTGTATCGAGCACTCTTTATAAAAGTAAATGCATGAACAAAAAGGTTAATAAACCTACGAGTTCAACAACTTAGTTACAATACATATATATATATATATATATATATATATATATATATATATATATATATTTCATCAATACAAGAAGTTAAAGAAATAGAATTTTTGTACTTACCCAACCAGCAGAACCAGGGTGACAATAAGAACCGTGGATTCCTTTAGAACTATCATGGCATTATCTTTGACAAACATGAAAAAAGTGGGTGTCCGTATTCACTCTATTTCAAATTGTCTCGTTATATGCCTGTTGCTTAAATTGATTTTTCATGTTTCCCTTTTGTTTTAAATTCCTGTGTCACATTTTTTTTTTTATCTTAATTATTCTTTTTGTTTTTGTTTTATCTATGGGGATACTTCCACTGACTCTCATGTACTGAGAAACATGACTTTTTTTTTTCAATGTTTTACTTTGACGTTGTTCGTATTAATTGGGGATAATGTTTGTTGTCTTCTAGTTGTTAATGTAGCAACAGTTATTATTATTATTATTAGTGTTGTTATTTATTTATTTCTTACTTTTTCGGTAGGGATCTTTTCTGCCGACTAATTGTCAATGTCGTCTGTCGTTACATCATCTTCCTTTTTTGTTTGTCAATTGTGTTAATCTCCATTAAAGATTTTTGCAGTGATGGAAGATTATAATGTTGGTGTTAATCGATTTATTTTACAAAGTTATTTGGTTGCAAAGTAAAAAAAAAAAATAATAATTACAATCTGATTGTTATAATTACAGTTAAGTGAACTATATGACGTTTCGACTTTATACTGTGGATTTTCTTCCGAGCAAGTTTTCACTTACTTTTCACCGGTATTAAAACTTTCAACTCGGGTGTACGTCAACATATACACACACACAGACACACACACATATATATATATATATGAATTAAGATCCACGTGTGTGTGTGTTCAGTCTTTGATTTGTTTATAATGAACGCGCATCCTTATTGCTATTATTTTTATTTTTATGCAAACAAACTTTACGTAAGCTCGTTACTGTAAAGGTGTGCAGTTTTTCAGAATTTTTTGTTTTTCGTAGCTTATCCCTCCGTCAGTAGATAAGTTCCCCTTATAGTTCAATCACTTCCCATTTTTATACTATTATGAATTTCATTTAGATATTCTTAATTATTCAGTTTGACGTTTCTTTCATCTAATTATTGCACAGTTTTTTTTAAAATCTTTTCATGAATTTAATAACTATATACCATTTCAACTTTTGTGGAGGCAAAATAAAAGTTTCGCTTTCAGTAAGTATACGTATATATAATATTATAATTTCTTTTTGTTTATTAAATGATTTGTGGTCCTGATAATTTCTTTCCGTTTCTCTTTAAAACAACTTTTCCGTTCTGTTTGTTTGTTTTTTTCTTTTTAAGCCAATATATCATAGTCGTGTGATTTCGATATTCATATTCTCACGTCCGCTCCAGGTATCCTTTATCCGTAAAGCTCCGTAAATTTTGAAAATTCCTTATATCCAGCCGGGTGAGTTTTTGTTTTCTTTTTTCTTTTTTTTTTTTTTTTGGTTTTAAACATGCGAGGGTTGTACGAATTCTCAAAAGGAGAAACGAAAATTATAGGCAAAAATCAAATCAAATAAAAAATCAGAACGAGCAAGACGAGAAGAAAACGAGAGAGATAGAAAGAAAGATGGAATATTTAATTAATATGAGAAGGTTCCTACCAAAAAAGAGAGGGAAGGAATAATGTGGTGGGAGAAAAAGAATGGTCGGGAAAAAAAAGAAGAATGATAAAAAGAGAGTTGGAGGAAAATTCAGGCAGTAAAGAGAGAGAGAGAGAGAGAGAGAGAGAGAGAGAGAGAGACAGAGAGAGAGAGAGAGAAAAAGAGAGAGAGAATAATAAAAGAGAAAGGTGAGAATGAGAGCTAGAGGGGGAGAATAAAAGAAAGAAAGAAAGAAAAAGTGAGGTAAAAAGATGCAAGGAATAAAAATATTTGACTACAAAGAGATGGAAAAGATGGAGATAGCAGGCGGAAAAGAGAGAGGAAAAAGTGAAAATAAAAAAATCAGGGACAGCGAGATAAAGAGGGGGAAGAACAATGATTAAGAGAGAGCGAGAGAGAGAGAGAGAGCGAGAAAGAGAGGGGGTTATAGGAAAGAGGCAAAAAAAGGGAGGAAGGGAAGAAAAAGATAGGGTAAAGGAATAGAATGAGTACGAGAAGAGAAAAAGTGCCTCGAAATTATCAGGTTAAATGAAAAAAAAAAGAAAAAGCGACAGAGACAGATGAACAGAGAGAAATAAAGAGAGAGAGAGAGAGAGAGAGAGAAATAGATATTGGAAGAAAAACAGAGAGAAAACAGAGAAAGAAATAGAGACAAACAAATTGTGAAAGAAAAAAACAGACAGCGAAAGAGAGAGAGAGAGCGAGAGAGAGATATATATATAAAGAGGGAAGAAGAAATAGAGGGGGAAAGAGAGAGAGCGAGAGAGAGATAAAGAGGAAAGAAGAAATAGAGGGGGAAAGAGAGAGAGAGCGAGAGAGAGAGAGAGAGAGATAAAGAGGAAAGAAGAAATAGAGGGGGAAAGAGAGAGAGAGCGAGAGAGAGATATATATAAAGAGGGAAGAAGAAATAGAGGGGGAAAGAGAGAGAGCGAGAGAGAGAGATAAAGAGGGAAGAAGAAATAGAGGGGGAAAGAGAGAGAGAGCGAGAGAGAGAGAGAGAGATAAAGAGGGAAGAAGAAATAGAGGGGGAAAGAGAGAGAGACGAGAGATTTAAAAATTCTTTAAAAAAAGACAGAAAAAAACCACAATTTTACTATAAAAAGGAAACAGAATTTCCAAACGTACCTACCATTTAAAAAACGTAATTGTAAAAGTTTTTATATACTTTCAAGAGTCACATATATACACCCAGAACTCTGCCAATAATTCCAGATTATGTCTATACATATATATATAAACGAATATAGGTATTTATATACTTATAATGTGTATATTTCTTTACTTATACATAAAATGTATTTAAACGTAACACTTTGATACGAGAACGTTTTTACACGTGCTGCTTAAAGACAACAATAATAAGCACCCACGTGTCTTTATTTACATATATTTTCATTTATATAAAACACAGATATCAGCTTACGGTGCAGAGACCTATTAACGTTGTACAGCCTTTTCAAATCAATATATATATATATATATATATATATATATATATATAGATATGTATATTGTTGTACAGCCTTTTCAAACCAATATATATATATATATTGTAATATATATATATATATATATTGTAATTCTTACATACAGATATAGATATTAACAGAGGGGTATACAGAGAGTCAGAGTGAAAGATAGATAGATAGATAGATAGATAGATAGATAGATAGATAGATAGATAGATAGATAGATAGATAGATAGATAGATAGATAATGAACAGTCTAGTTTAGATAGATAGCTAGATATGTTTCAAATATTCTATGGATTTTTTTCTGTTGACAGTTATATATATATATTTTTTTTTTTCGCTTAGCTCCTGATTGAGTTTTGTGACCAGTTTTTAATTGTTTATATATATATATATTTTACCTTAAGATATAAATGTTGATAGATTGATGGACAGATAGAGAGACAGTGAGATATGGAGAGAGTGAGAGAAAAAGCACTTCTTATTTTCGTATTAATTGGTGTTGATTTTTGAAAATATCTCTTTATTAATAAATGTGTAGATCCTAATGAACTCGTAGAGAAACAGATGAAACGCAATACATATATATATATATATATATATATATATATATATATATATATATATATATATATATATATTGTTGTAAACAAGAGCTTTTCTAGATGTTTCGTTTCGTTATTTCGGAATTGTTTCAGTTTTTTAGTATAATCCGTGAACAAAACAGCCGACAAAATATTTTGCCCCTGTATTTTCTTTATTTTTGTAACTTCACTGCAAAAGATTTCTACTAAGACTAAATTTGGATACCGCCGATCTGTGTTGAGATAAAACTGAATTTACGATATATTCGCTTACCTTGTATTTAATAGATATTGTATATCAAAACATATACAATGATTAAATATACTTAATCATTAAAAGAGAGAGCGAAAGAGATAGAAAGAGGTTGAGAGAGAGAGAGAGAGGGAGAGAGGAAGATAGGAATATTTACCTATGTCTTAAATATATCTTTAGTGAATATAAAAATATATGTGATTATTTATATATATATTTTTCTTATATCAATATTCTGTCTCTAAACATAGACTAAATATAAAAGCTATTTTCAAGAATATATGTTCATTTTTGTTAACTTTTTTTTATATATAAAAACGTTTCCAGAAATTTCAAGTGTATAAAAACAAAAGTATATTTATATATTTATTCTATATTTTCCCTTCGCGCGTATGTACAGTGATTATCAAAGACATATGACTGAAGGTTCAACACACGCCCAGGTGTGGATATTTATATATGTACATAAATATATCAATGTCTGTACATATTTATGTAAATGTTCACTATGATCATAGATAGGCGTTTAAGATGTCGTTTTGTGAAATTAGTTTGTACACATGTGCGATATACAAAAAATGCTTTATGTTTGATGATGCTATAGGTTCTTGTTAAAAAAAAACGAGAACAGGGTTCGATCTCAGTGTTCAGGATAGGAAATAAATTTAGCTTAACTCTTCACAACGCTTCGAAAAGTAATCATTTATGCAAATCGAATTCAGATAGATAGATAGATAGATAGATAGATAGATAGATAGATAGATAGATAGATAGATAGATAGATAGAGGTAGATAGATAGATAGATAGATAGATAGATAGATAGATAGATAGATAGATAGATAGATAGATATGAACTGAGTGAAAAAGATAAATGGATGCTTTATGTTTGATGATGCTATAGATTCTTGTTTAAAGAAACGAGAACAGGGTTCGATCTCAGTATTCAGGATAGGAAATAAATTTAGCTTAACTCTTCACAACTCTTCGAAAAGTAATAGATAGATATAAAAAGACTGCGATAGATAGATAGATAGATAGATAGATAGATAGATAGATAGATAGATAGATAGATAGATAGATATGAATTGAGTGAAATAGGTAAATGGATAGATATGACCAGACTAAGATACTTAGATGTCACTGTAATAAAAAATACCTATAGCTTGGCATAGATATGAATAAACAGAAATAGCTATAGAAATGTTGAAACAAGCTTAAATATATACTTACATAAGATACGAACTGACTTAGATAGATAGATAGATAGATAGATAGATAGATAGATAGATAGATAGATATGAACGAACTGAGATCGATAGATAGAACGAAAGAAACGAAAATAACAGTTCTGAAGAGTGTCAAGTGTCTTATAGAAAGTCAGTGGTCGATACAAACTTGATAGTTTGGTGTCAAAGAGACAAATTTCAATGGAAAACGGGTTATATATATATATATATATATATATATATATATATATATATAAGAAGAAACGGCAAAGCGACAGTAATCCGGATAATACAGATTATAATGATAAAGAAAATATTGGCGAGGAAAGAAGTGTTAATCTTTCGTAAATTTTTGAGTATCTCTATATAAAGCGCTAAACATATGTGTAAAGAACTAGATACTCATAAATACAGTTAAAACCATAAAGTCAAAACAGATAGATTTTAACATATAGGGACAGGTAGTTGTGAATCTATTTTAATAAATATCGATATATGTAAATGGAGAAAGTGTTGATAGATGACAAAGACTCTATATATATATATATATATATATATATATATAAAGAGAGAGAGAGAGTATGTGTGTGTAATGAACTGATTTTCGTAATACGATTTATATGGAAATAAGATATTGTTGATAGGTTACTATAAACGCAATAGATAGATAATGAAGTACTGGACGTGAATACGTGATGTATTGTTATGGATAACAAAGATTAAACTGTAATATATATATATATATATATATATATATATATATATATAAAGGGAGAGAGAGAGAGGAAGGAGAGAGAGAGAGAAAGAGAGAGAGAGATAAGGAACGGACTGCGATGAATAGATTGATTTTGTTTAATCAATTCATCATAAGTAAGGGCATAAGGACACTAAGACGCAATCGGCTACTGGAAGTGAAAGGGAATAAAAAGACTTTAAAAGAAACCGGAAACCCAGTCTTAATCAGGAAACGAGGGACAAACCTCTACTTCTATTCAAAAGCGCGGGGAGGAGTTTGAACCGGACGATATTAACTGATTTCGATAGATATCAATAATTGAATATAAATCAAGCCATAGATCAAATGATTAGATCAGATTAGCGATGGATTAAACAGGTAGATAGAAACGAATTGAATTAGATATAGATAAATATATATTAAATTGTTGAAGATGGAGAAAGGGAGACAGAGAGAAAAGGATGTTGATGCCAATGATGATGGTGACAAGTCGAATATTTGAACGAAGCCTTGTAATAACTGTGATGACGAAGCGTAAAATTTGGCGGTATGTTCGAAAAGGTTTAGGAGAAAAGTGCTCTCGATTTTTTTGAAAAATAACTCGCGTGTCTTCCTCGCCGAATTTCGCTTGTATCGGAAAAAACAAATCACCAAGGATTCAGTCTCAGGATATCGGCGCCAAATTTAAGGTCTGGTACTGACGCGAGGCCAAGACCACAAAACCCCTCTCTAAAACGGTTGCAGGTTTTTTTCTTGGCGATCATGGAAGATTGGAAAAAGGTGTAACGTGGTCGGTTGCAAGTATAAGAAAAAATGGAACAAAATTCAAAGAAACCAAATATACGAGTTTATATTGATGGTGTTCCGACTACAGCAATGCGTCGAACAATGTGTTCTTATAGATAGTTTATGGATAGCTTTTTATTTTGACGCTAATTATACTGGTATAGGTTTAACTATTAATTTAATAGATTTAAATTTGCAAATGTGTATCAAGTTAATTCTTTCGATCAAAACATGTTATTTCCTCTTAAATAAGAACACTTTCAACAGTTA
This sequence comes from Ascarosepion bandense, assembly GCA_037127315.1. Classification (NCBI taxonomy): domain Eukaryota; kingdom Metazoa; phylum Mollusca; class Cephalopoda; order Sepiida; family Sepiidae; genus Ascarosepion; species Ascarosepion bandense. The sequence continues at coordinate 782,313 of JBBBDQ010001135.1, forward strand.
ATGTCAGCTCAGAAAATTCTGTGATGGCGACATACATCCACCTCTGTCGTTAGTCATTTATAAATTATAGATAGATAGATAGATAGATATTTCAAACAGGCTCAGCACGATAGATAGATAGATAGATAGATAGATAGATAGATAGATAATGAAGAGCCTAGATAGATAGATAGAGAAATAGAGAGAGAGAGAGAGAGAGTGAGCGAAAGAGACACACAGGCAAGCAGAAAGAGAAAGAGAGAGAGAGAGTGAGTGAAAGAGACACACAGGCAAGCAGAGAGAGAGAGAGAGAGAGAGAGAGAGAGAGAGACCTAGATGTATATAGACTCAGATATAGCAGAAGCAGATAAGGCCTTAGATAGATTGATAGAAGATAGATTGATATGAATAAAACGAATAGATAGATATATAGGATACAAACAGATAAGTATGGACTAAGATAAGATATTTAGATAAACCAGCTGACAGACATATATATATATATATATATATATATATATATATATATATATATATATATATTTACTGAGAGAAAATGAGGAATAAGAGGGAAAGAAGCTTAAATTTATAAAATCTTACATATGATATCTGTAGACTTAAAAAAGAGAGGCGTTAGAGAATCGGTCAGATAGATCTTTAAATTGCTATAAAAAGATGTGGATAGATAGATTGAAAGATACACAAGGTTCTGTATATTATAAATTTCTATTTCAATGATGTATCGTTTTGTTTGTGTTTTTATCTTGTTTTTCGTAAATAAACCAAAAATCCTTATAAAAACAAACAATTAAACAAGTTGTCTTTGGTCCGCGTGTAAATATGGATCTTGAAATTTGGATTTTACAGGAAATGATTAGACAGTAATGATTTGGGAATTGTGGGTAACCGTATCGAGCTAATCCTGCATTATTCCGCGACGCCGTTGCTATAGCAACCGGTGAGCCAACATGGCCCGATACTGTGAAACCGCTTTATCCACAAGTTAATAAACAGCCATACGTCCAATAAGAAAAGCAATCGGGTAGCTATATTACTAAAGGGACGCCTTTATGCATGCATTCATGAATATATATATATATATATATATATATATATAGAGAGAGAGAGAGAGAGAGAGATTACGTGTGAGATAGATAGATAGATATAAATAGAGTTTAACAGAGCTAGAAAGTATCTAAAATATATGATAGATATGAAACGCGTTATATGTCTGCGATAGATAGATAGATAGATAGATAGATAGATAGATAGATTTGAATAGAGTTTAACAGAGATAGAAAATATCTACAATATATGATAGATATGAAAAGGTATTTTATGTCTGCGATAGATAGATAGATAGATAGATAGATAGATAGATAGATAGATATGAACAAAGATAGATAGATTGATAGATAGATAGATAGATAGATAGATAGATATGAACAAATAGATAGATAGATAGATAGATAGATAGATAGATAGATAGATAGATAGATAGATAGATAGATAGATAGATAGATAGAATATAATGCTATCTGTTATAATCCTGGAAAATACAAGTGTATCAAAATATAAGAATCATTATGTTCGTCTTCCTTTTTTTTATATTTGTGTATGTAGTTCGTAATTGCTAACTCTTGGTTGCATCAAGCAATTGTTTCGTCAGAATAAGACCAAGTCAAATTGTCAAAGAGCCTGATAACAGAATCAGTTCGATCAAAAGCGATGGAGGCGTATTTAAATAAAATATATATATATATATATATATATATATATATATATATATATATATATATATAGACAGTTATGAAAATATTGAGAGAGATAGATAGATGGATAGATGTTTCTGATTCTTATAGATATGAAAATACAGCTTAATGTAAAGTTATGCGATTAACACGTCTCTGGGTACGTGTATATAGATGAATGCTAATAGATATATGCAGAATTAGATAGATATTTACAACCTGTGGTAGATATATAAATATATAATCTATTTATGTAAATGCGAAAAAACAGAAAGATAGACTGTGTGTTCTTTTATATAGACTTGAAGATTCAACAGTTTAATAAAGGGATAAATATATTCAGGAAACAATAGACGAGAAAAAGAAAAATGATAAAGACAGTTAACAATAGGGTTACAAAAAAGAAAGTGGAAATATTAAATGAAGGCAAGAGAGAGAGAGAGAGAGAGAGCGAGGGAGAGAAAGAAAGAGAGTTAGAACATGAGAAAGAAAGAAAAGGTTAATTTAACAGTAGATGTAGAAATTAAAATCCTTGCTAATTATTAATTAATTGCTGAATTTGTCGAAATAATTCTTTTGGTCTTAACGAATATATGAATAAAAAAAAATCCGAATAATTGTATGAAATAGTAACACGCGTGGTTTCTTTTCCAATGCACAGAACTGACGTTTATCGGTTAGTTACGCGCAGTAATTTATCACTTGGTTTTGCCTCTGTTGCGGCTTCTCACTTGTAGGCTTCGAAGAAAATGTGACATACGTTCTTTTTTCCTCAGTAAATCTCTGATGGAAGGAATTCAAATGAATTCAGCGCAGCTACATGTGGAAAACTATTCACAAACAAAAGAGTGAGAAAAAGAAAAAGCAAGAGAGAGAAAGAGAGAGAGAGTGAGAGGGGAGGAGAGAAAAAGAGAGGAAGAGAAAGAGAGAGAGAGAGAGAGAGAGAGAGAGAGAGAGAGAGAGAGAGAAAGAGAAATAATATATGTTTTAAAACTGGAGTGATAAAAGCAAATTAACTGTTTAAGAAAGTATTAAAAACCTATAGGGTCCAAATATTTGGTGTGGCTGTTCAAGCACACATGTGTGAATTTTTCATTTGGTCTAGTCTAGAATTAAACAAGGCACACACACACATATACACATAGATACACACACACACACACACACACACACACACACGCACACACACACTTGCTGGTGTACGCAGACACTCGTACAAGACTCAGTCAAAAATTTAACTCAAATATTTTTTTGAAAGTTTAGGAGATATACAGAACTCTTGTTTCTTACCGATAAATCAGGGTTCGAGATCTTTAATGCGAGGTAATACCCCAGCCCAACTGATGAGTGGCACAGTTTAATCTTAGATTTACTCTCTCAAAATGTGTCCACATGCCAGACTTGATCAATGGTTATTATAAACCGCTTCGAATCAAACAACTGATGTCGTTTTTAGGTTTGGAAATACAAGCATATTAACGACGGGAAGTTTTGAGGACACATATCTGTCAATGGCATTTATATATATATATATATATATATATATATATATATATATATATGTGTGTGTGTGTGTGTGTGTGTGTGTGTGTGTGTATAATATATATGTATATAACTACAAATAGTTACCACGTTTATTATACAGAAAAGATCGATAGATAGATAGATAGATAGATAGATAGATAGATAGATAGATAGGAAAAATTGCACTACATATAACAAACCTATATCAATTGGTAATTTTAGCAAAAAATTCAAACAGACATGACTAAAACTGTTTTGATTGTCAGACAACCACCAATCGACTTAGATATAAATTTAGCTACAGCAAGACAGAATGATATAAGCCAATCGAGACAGCTAGCGAAATCGACTGACAGACATACAGATATATATTTTGAGCCCTGCTTTTTTTTAAAAAATTCGCTTTTAGTCGTATTATCAGTAAAGCTAATCTTATTCCGATGAGATTGGCTTCCTGATCTTCACTCGTAAAATCCAGCCACTTAGCGTGTGACAGTCAGGTGCGTCTATCGAAAACTCGTTTTCCACGTAATATCTATGATTCTGTTTGCAGGCGAGTACGTGTGAATCTATGCCTGAATATTGTTGGGTGCATTCATACACATATAGGTATAGATCTTGTTTTTTAAGAACATTGTACTATTGGAGTAAGAACCGTTTCTTAAAATCCCTAAACCTCGCCTCGGGGCGCTTTCGGCGTGTTTGAAACTCCCACGAATAGTAGGTACATATTTTTGCTGAATTTGAATGTTAGATAATTTGACAAATTATGCAAATATCGAGGCCTTACCCTACTTATTGGGTATCGAAGAGAAAACATCACAACGTGGATAAACGACGCTTTATGGTTTCAAAACTATATATATATATATATATATATATATATATATATATATTACGATATTTTTAGTCAATAAAAGTGTTTGAGTAGATGTTCTGTTGTTTATTTTGAACAGCGGGAATTACCGGCCTAGCCATTTGAGAGACGTAATATATATATATATATATATATATATATTAAAGTGTAATTGTGTTTAGTGCCAAAATTGCTGCTATTTCAGGAGTTTACTGGTGGAAAGACATTTTCACTGAGGATATATATATATATATGTGTATGATGCGTGCGGAATTTACACGCAAAGTTTCAACACACGCACGTTGCAATATATATATATATATATATATATATATATATATATATATATCAACAAGAAGACCAGTGTTTGAATTGGTTGATAGGTATTTTGACACGACGTTGGCTGTAATTTTTTTTTCTCTCGTGGTGAATGAAGAAAATCATTCACGGCAATACTATGAAGTTAATTCATAAAAAACAAAAACAAAAAAAAAATAGAAAGTCGACGCGTTTGTTTTTTTTTTTGGGTTTTTTTTTGCGTTTTAAATCAAGTTTTAAGATCTTTCTTTAGTATTGGGTGGGTGCTTGTCTTTTAGTCTACGCACACGCATGTACCAACACAGAAACCAAATATTATCTATGGAAACACTCCCTTGAGTCGAGAAATTCGAAACGTAAACAATGATAATGTCTAATAGCTAGAAATACCTACAATTTTCAGGCTTGATTATCACTGGCAATATTAACGCACAACTCGAAAAGGATTGTTTTTTGTAAGTGTGCAAGAATATTTATAAAAATATGTAAATCTGTTTTATATAATGACAGATATCAAGCAGTGCTCACGATTTTACAGACTAAAAATGTACAGTTTTTGTTGGTGGGCGTGGATCAAAAATGTCTGCTGTGATTTGAGATGGTTAACGTTTCGAATGTTGGTATTTGTATAAAAATTCCCGTAAAATTGATAACCAAAATTAAACAATCTGTACAAACAAGGACGGATCAGATAGATAGATAGATAGATAGATAGATAGATAGATAGATAGATAGATAGATAGATGACGAACTGAGATAGATAGATATCAACAATTTGTGAGATACGAAAAGACTTAGATAGATAGATAGATAGATAGATAGATAGATAGATATGAATGGATTTAGATAGATAGATAGATAGATAGATAGATAGATAGATAGATAGATATGAACAGGTTCAGATAGATAGATAGATAGATAGATAGATAGATAGATAGATAGATAGATAGATAGGTAGATAGATAGATAGATAGATAGATAGATAGATAGATAGATAGATATGAATGGATTTAGATCGATAGATATGAATGGATTTAGATAGATAGATAGATCGATCAATAGATAGATAGATAGATAGATATGAACAGACTACTATAGATAGATAGATAGATAGATAGATAGATAGATAGATATGAATGGGTTTTGATAGATAGATAGATAGATAGATAGATAGATAGATAGATATGATAATGGGAATTTTTTTTGATAGATAGATAGATAGATAGATAGATAGATAGATAGATAGATAGATAGATAGATAGATGTGGTCGAAGTTATATGTAAATATATATTTTTATATTTCCGTACATATACGATTGTAGTTCACTTAGGTTGAAACCATATGAATAACAAATATATAAAAAGATATAAATAAATATACTTTTACATTACATATATTTCGATACACCTATTTATATACGTATGCATATATATACGTATGTATATATATAATTCTTCTATATATATATACACACACACATATGTATATATAGAGAAAGAAAGAGAAAGGCAGACAGACAGAGAGTGTTCAGAAAAAGATTGAAAGAAACCTGCACTAAGATAGATTGATAGATAGAGACATGGATAGATACAAAATTAAACTTAAAGGAACAGATGAAAAAATTCCATAATGAAGACTGTCTCAATGTTCTTTATTTTGATAAAAAATGTTAGAAATTATTTTCTTACATATATTTACATATATATTTTCATATATATGTTTGTGTGTGTGTTTGTGTGTGTGTGTGTGTGTGTGTGTGTGTGTGTGTGTGTGCATTAATATATATATATAAAATCGTCGCTGATGGTGGATGTTTTTATGTTAACGTCCTTGTAACCTCTCTGAAGATGGCTCATGTGAGCCGAAAGCTTAGAACCAACTTAATAAAAAATTATCCAAATATTGTAGAATTTTTGTCTTTATTTTCACCTGAAATTAAGGCCAAAATACGACGTTTAGAACGGCTCATGATTAAACAAAATAGACATTCATTGTCTCTTATATTTAACAGTATATGTTTAGATTATATATATATATAATTAGTTGTACTCTTGCAAATATTTATGGATTATGTGTATATTTAAAAGTAAATATATATATATATATATATATATATATGTGTGTGTGTGTGTGTGTGTGTGTGTTTTAAAAATAAATGATGACACTTAATTTAGAGTAAGATTTATGAAAGATTTACATATGTTTTTTTTTTCACAATATATGTGGGGATCACTTACCTACGAAGAAATTGTAGACCGTCAATTGTTTATGGAATATATTCCAGCTTATACGCTGAGCACAGTTTACAAACTCACCTCAATATGTATACATATACACATGCTAAAACATGCATAAATACCCATATATATTTATCGTGATATTTATATACCCCAATAAGAAGGACATTTATGTTTATTTCAGTAGAAATATATAATTAAAAATGAAAAAAAAAACTTATATTTTTTATAGTACAGTCTTTGACTTGGAATAGATGTGTTAGTGAAATATTTAGTACCATGTCTGTCTATCTATCGAGATAGACATGTTTACTTAGATCATTATTAGCTGAAATGAATGGGCTATTTGAACGTATCTACCTGTTCCAAGGTTGTACTGCTTCGTAATGAGTGTTTATATACGGTCAGCAAGGTTTGGGTCACAAAGTTCTTCAGAAGAACATAATCCTTAAGTTAAGGAGAAATGATTCCATATTTTTTAAATAAATCTATCAAAATAACAGAAAAATAGATAGTTGGTAGGTAGGTAGATAATGAACATAGATAGATAGATAGATAGATAGATAGATAGATAGATAGATAGATAGATAGAATAGGTAAAGAGGTAGAGATAGATAGATAGATAGATAGATAGATAGATAGATAGATAGATAGATATGAATGGATTTAGATCGATAGATATGAATGGATTTAGATCGATAGATATGAATGGATTTAGATAGTTAGATATGAATGGATTTAGATAGATAGATAGATAGATAGATAGATAGATAGATAGATAGATAACGAACAGAGATAAATGAATAGATATATAAATAAATGTCAAAATTTTTTGATATAAGAAATATTGGAATAGATAGATATATAGACAGATATGGATTAACTGAGATAGATAGATTGTAAACGTGAGAGAATTTATATATGATATCTTCTATCTTCCGATATATATCGTCATGAGTTGTGTGCATATGAGATATATATTTATAATTTGCATAGATTTAAACCATATGAATATCAAATAT
>JBBBDQ010001135.1:795000-822500 GCA_037127315.1 Ascarosepion bandense
ACCTTTTTGGCATTAAATAACCCACAGAGATGTTGATATGCCGTTAAACATAAGTCAAACTAAAAAAGAAATTATTAAAATCTGACTAAATCAACCTGCTCACTATAACTGAACATTAAAAAGAATACCTTAAAAACCCACCTTTTTGGCATTAAAGAACCCACAGAGGTGTTGATATGCCGTTAAACAAAAGTCAAACTCTAAAATAAAAAAAGAATAATAACAAAAAAATTAATAAAATCTGACTAAATCAACCTGCTCAATATAACTGAACATTAAAAAGAATACCTTAAAACCCCACCTTTTTGGCATTAAATAACCCACAGAGGTGTTGATATGCCGTTAAACAAAAGTCAAACTAAAAAAAAATTATTAAAATCTGACTAAATCAACCTGCTCACTATAACTGAACATTAAAAAGAATACCTTAAAAACCCACCTTTTTGGCATTAAATAACCCACAGGGGTGTTGATATGCCGTTAAATAAAAGTCAAACTCAAGCTTCACTTTCTCCTTCTCTCTTTCAGTTCTTATCCTGTCCTCCCACACACCTTCTTTCTTAACTTACTCTCCTTCATCCTTTACTCAATCTTCTTTTTTCACCTTTCTTCTACTCATCTCATCCTCTCCATCAACATTTATGGTTTCTTCCTCTTCTTTCTTGACACTCTCTTTCTCTCTGCTCCTTTTCTTCTTCTTCTTCTTCTTCTTCTTCTTCTTCTTTCTTTACTTCATTTTTTCTCATTTTCAACTCTTCCCCCTCCTATTCTTTCTTAACTCCCTCTCCCTCCTCCATTTCTTTTGCTTCCCAAACTCCACCCACATCTATTGAACAGGTGAAGAGGCTCATCCCTTGTTCCCTGTTTAGGATGTGGTTTCCGGCTTTCTCTTTTCCAATCTTTTCACTCTCTTCTTTTCTTTTTTTTTTTTCAATTGGAGTAGATAGACTAAACTATCGCCCGGTTCACACTCCACCCATGTCTATTGAACAGGTGAAAAGGCTCATCCCTTGTTCCCTGTTTAGGATGTGGTTTCCGGTTTTCCCTTTTCCAATCTTTTCACTCTCTCCTTTTCTTTTTTTTTTTTTTTCAATTGGAGTAGATAGACTAAACTATCGCCCGGTTCACACTCCACCCACGTCTATTGAACAGGTGAAGAGGCTCGTCCCTTGTTCCCTGTTTAGGATGCGGTTTCCGGTTTTCCCTTTTCCAATCTTTTCACTCTCTTCTTTTCTTTTTTTTTTTTCAATTGGAGTAGATAGACTAAACTATCGCCCGGTTCACACTCCACCCACATCTATTGAACAGGTGAAGAGGCTCATCCCTTGTTCCCTGTTGAGGATGTGGTTTCCGGCTTTCTCTTTTCCAATCTTTTCACTCTCTTCTTTTCTTTTTTTTTTCAATTGGAGTAGATAGACTAAACTATCGCCCGGTTCACACTCCACCCATGTCTATTGAACAGGTGAAAAGGCTCATCCCTTGTTCCCTGTTTAGGATGTGGTTTCCGGTTTTCCCTTTTCCAATCTTTTCACTCTCTCCTTTTTTTTTTTTTTTTTTCAATTGGAGTAGATAGACTAAACTATCGCCCGGTTCACACTCCACCCACGTCTATTGAACAGGTGAAGAGGCTCATCCCTTGTTCCCTGTTTAGGATGTGGTTTCCGGCTTTCTCTTTTCCATTCTTTTTACCCTTACGTAGCCCCCTTCACATCAGTGGCGTTATCGCCTTGCTTGGGGTGATATGATTAAAAAAAAAAATCTTCAAAATTTTCTCTCTTGATGTTCTTTGCTCCTTCCGCTCTCTTCTTTTTTTCTCCCCCTTCCACGTAACCTTTTCCCGCACCCTTTTTTCTCTCCCTTTCCTATTACTCCTCCTTCCCTTTCATCTGCTATCATTCTTCTTTTGAAGAACAGTATATTGAGTTTTACTAGTAGTGTGACTAGTATTTAGTACATGTACAAATAGCTATCATTTCAATATCCTTTTAACTTTTTGCTGTCATTCGTAATATTAAATTAACTGATAAGAGCCCGATTACATCATTAACAAAGTTTTGGTGAGAGCAGAGATAATATAAAGTGAATACAGGTTCTTCATAAAGATAATAGCAGTGTAAGTAGTATTCAGTGTACTGTATAAGACTTAATGAAAATAAAAGTATTAATATCAGCGTCACCATAAGATTCTTCAGATAAGTAGTATTAATATCAGCGTCATCATAAGATTTTTTGAAATTAGTAGTAATAATATCAGCGTCAATATAAGATTCTTCAGATTAGTAGTATTAATATTAGCGTAACCATAAAATAACCCAGATTAGTAGTATTAATATCAGTGTCACCAGAAGATTCTCCAGATTAGAAGTATTAATAACAGCGTTAACATAAGATGCCTCAGATTAGTAGTATTAATATCAGTGTCACCATAATATTCTTCAGATGAGTATTATCAATAACAGCGTCACCATAAAACACCTCAGATTAGTAGTATTAATATCAGCGTCATCATAATATTCTACAGATTAGTAGTATTAATGAAAGTGTCACCATAAGATTCTACAGATAGGTAGTATTAATATCAGTGCCACCATAAGATTCATCAGATTAATCGTATCAATATCAGCGTCACCATAATATTCTTCAGATTAGTATTATTCATATCAGCGTCACCAGAAGATTCCTCAGATTAGTAGTAATAATATCAGTGTCACTATAAGATTCTTCAGATTAGTAGTATTAATATCAGTGTCACGATAAGATTCTAGAAATTAGTTGTAATAATATCAGTGACACCATATGATTCTACAGATTAGTAGTATTAATAACAGCGTCAATATAAGATTCTTCAGATTAGTAGATTTAATACCAGTGTCAACATAAGATGCTTCAGATTAGTAGTATTATATCAGCATCACCATAAGATTCTTCAGATTAGTAGTATTAATATCAGCGTCACCATAATATTCTACAGATTACTTGTATTAATATCAGTGTCATCATAAGATTCTACAGATTAGTAGCAATAATACCAGCATCACCATAAGATTCTTCAGATTCGTAGTATTAATATCAGTGTCACCATAAGATCCTTCAGATGAGTAGTAATAATATCAGTGTCACCATAAGATCCTTCAGATGAGTAGTAATAATATCAGCGTCACCATAAGATTTTTCATTTTAGTAGTATTAATAACAGCGTCACCACAAGAATCCTCAGATTAGTAGAATTAATATCAGTATCACCATAAGATTCTAAAGATTAGTAGTAATAATATCAGCGTCATCATAACATTCTTGAGATTAGTAATATTAATATCAGCGTCACTATAATATTCTTCAGATTAGTAATATTAATATCAGTGTCGCCATAAGATACTTCAGATTAGTAATATTAATATCAGCGTTAACATAAGATTTTCAGATTAGTAGTATTAATATCATGTCGTCAGATGATTTTTCATATTAGTAGTAATAATATCAGCGTCACTATAATATTCTTCAGTTTTGTAATATTAATATCTGTGTCGCCATAAGATACTTCAGGTTAGTAGTATTAATATCAGTGTCGTCAGAAGTTTTTTCAGATTAGTAGTGTAAATATCAGCGTCACCATAAGATTCTTCAAATTAGTAGTAATAATATCAGTGTCACCATGAATATTCAGATTAGTAGTATTAATATCAGCGTCACCGTAAGATTCTCCAGATTATTAGTATCAATATCAGCGTCACCGTAAGATTTGTCAATTTAGTAGTAATAATATCAGCTTCACGATTAGATTCTTCAAATTAGTATTATTTTATCAGCCTCAGTATTAGATTCTTCAGATTAGTAGTATTAATCTCAGAGCCACCGTAAGATTCTTCAGATTAGTATTATTATATCAGCGTCACTATAAGATTCTTCAGATTAGTAGTATTAATATCAGCGTCAGCATAATATTCTACAGATTACTAGTATTAATATCAGTGCCATCATAAGATTCTACAGATTAGTAGCAATAATACCAGTATCACCATAAGATTCTTCAGATTAGTAGTATTAATATCAGAGTCACCATAAGATTCTTCAGATTAGTAGTATTAATATCAGAGTCACCATAAGATTCTTCAGATTAGTAGTATTAATATCAGCGTCAGCATAATATTCTACAGATTACTAGTATTAATATCAGTGCCATCATAAGATTCTACAGATTAGTAGCAATAATACCAGCATCACCATAAGATTCTTCAGATTCGTAATATTAATATCAGTGTCGCCATAAGATACTTCAGGTTAGTAATATTAATATCAGCGTCACCATAAGATTTTCAGATTAGTAGTATTAATATCATGTCGTCAGATGATTTTTCATATTAGTAGTAATAATATCAGCGTCACTATAATATTCTTCAGTTTTGTAATATTAATATCTGTGTCGCCATAAGATACTTCAGGTAAGTAGTATTAATATCAGTGTCGTCAGAAGTTTTTTCAGATTAGTAGTATAAATATCAGCGTCACCATAAGATTCTTCAAATTAGTAGTAATAATATCAGTGTCACCATGAATATTCAGATTAGTAGTATTAATATCAGCGTCACCGTAAGATTCTCCAGATTATTAGTATCAATATCAGCGTCACCGTAAGATTCGTCAATTTAGTAGTAATAATATCAGCTTCACGATAAGATTCTTCAAATTAGTATTATTTTATCAGCCTCAGTATTAGATTCTTCAGATTAGTAGTATTAATCTCAGAGCCACCGTAAGATTCTTCAGATTAGTATTATTATATCAGCGTCACTATAAGATTCTTCAGATTAGTAGTATTAATATCAGCGTCAGCATAATATTCTACAGATTACTAGTATTAATATCAGTGCCATCATAAGATTCTACAGATTAGTAGCAATAATACCAGCATCACCATAAGATTCTTCAGATTCGTAGTATTAATATCAGTGTCACCATAAGATCCTTCAGATGAGTAGTAATAATATCAGCGTCACCATCAGATTCTGCAAATTAGTATTATTAATATAAGCATCACCAAAAGATTCTTCAGATTACTAATATTAATATCAAATGAGTATTATTTTATCAGCGTCAATATAAGATTCTTCAGATTAGTAGTATTGATATCAGGGCCACCATAAGATTCTTCAGATTAGTGGTGTTGATATCAGGGCCACCATAAGATTCTTCAGATTAGTGGTGTTGATATCAGGGCCTCCATAAGATTCTTCAGATTAGTGGTGTTGATATCAGGGCCACCATAAGATTCTTCAGATTAGTGGTGTTGATATCAGGGCCACCATAAGATTCTTGAGATTAGTGGTGTTGATATCAGGGCCACCATAAGATTCTTGAGATTAGTGGTGTTGATATCAGGGCCACCATAAGATTCTTCAGATTAGTGGTGTTGATATCAGGGCCACCATAAGATTCTTGAGATTAGTGGTGTTGATATCAGGGCCACCATAAGATTCTTCAGATTAGTAGTATTGATATCAGCGTCACCATAAGCTTCTTCAGAGTATTAATATTAATAACAGCGTCACTATAAGATTTTCAGATTACTAGTATTAATATCAGCTTCATTATAAGATTCTTCAGATTAGTAGAATTATTATCAGCGTCACCATAATATTGTTCAGATTAGTAGGATTAATAACAGCGTCACCATAATATACCTCAGATTTATATTATCAATATCAGCGCCACCATAAACATTTTCAGTTTAGTAATATTAATAACAGCGTCACCATAAGAATCCTCAGATTAGTAGTATTAATATCAGCGCCACAATAAAAATTTTCAGTTTAGTAATATTAATAACAGCGTCACCATAAGACACCCCAGATTAGTAGGATTTATAACAGCGTCACCATAAGATTCTTCAGATAAGTAAAATTAATAACGGCGTCCCCATAATACTTTTCATATTAGTATTATTAATATCAGCGTCACCATCAGATTATTCAGATTCGTAGTATTAATATTTGCGTCACTATAAGATTTTTCAGATTAGTAGTATTAATATTAGCGTCACCATAAGATTCTGCAGATTAGTAGTAACAATATCAGTGTCACCATAACATTCTTCAGATTAGTAATATTAATATCTGCGTCACTTCAATGTTCTTAAGATTAGTAGTATGAATAACAGCGTCATCATATGATTTTTCAGGTTAGTAATATTGATATCAGCGTCATTATAATATTCTTCAGATTAGTAGTAATAATATCAATGTCACCATAATATTCTTAAGATTATTAACATTAATATCAGTGTCACGACAAGATTCTTCAGATTAGTAGTATTAATATCAGCGTCATTATAAGATTCTACAGATCAGTAATAATAATACCAGTGTCACCATAATATTCTTCAAATTAGTAGTATTAATATCAGCGTCACCATAATATTTTTCAGATTAGTAGCATTAATATCAGCGTCAATATATGATAAGTAGTATTAATATCAGGGCCACTATAAGATTCTTCATTTAAATAGTATTATATCAGCATCACCATAAAATTCTTCAGATAATTAGTATTAATATCAGCGTCACCATAATATTCTTCAGTTTACTAGTAATTATATCAGCCTCACTATAATATTCAACAGATTAGTATTATTATATTATATTTTGTTATTATTATTATATAGTATTATTAGTATATTAGTATATCACCATAAGATTCTTCAGATTAGTAGTGTTAATATCAGTGTCTCCATTAGATTCTACAGATTAGTATTAATAATATCAGAGTCACCATTATATTTTTTAAGATTAATATTATTAATATCAGCGTCAATATAATATTCTTCAGATTAAAAGTTTTAATATCAGCGTCACCATAATATTCTTCAGTTTAATAGTATTAATATCTGCGTCACAATAAAATTCTTCACATTCATAGTTTTAATATCAGCGTCACCATAATACTTTTCAGATTAGTAGTATTAATATCAGCCTCATCATAATATTCTTCAGATTACTATTAATATATCAGCGTCAATATAAAATTCTTCAGATTAATATTATTAATATCTGCGTCACTATAATATTATTCAGATTGATAGTATTAAAATCAGCATCACCATAAGATTCTTCAGATTAATAATATTAATATCAGCGTCAGCATAAGATTCCTAAGATTAGTAGTATTAATAACCGCGCCCCCATAAGATTTTTCAGATCAGTAATATTTATATCGGCGTCACTATGATATTCTTCTGATTAAAAGTTTTAATATCAGCGTCACCATAAGATTCTTCAGTTTAGTAGTAATTATATCAGCGTTACTGTAAGATTCAACAGATTAGCAATATTAATATCAGCGTCACCATAAGATTCTACAGAGTAGTATTAATGATATCAGTGTCACCATAAGATTTTTCAGATTAGTATTATTAATATCAGCGTCACTATAAGATTCTTCAGATTAATAGTTTTAATATGAGCGTCACCATAAGATTCTTCTGATTATTAGTATCAATATCAGCGTCACCATAAATTCTTCAGATTAATTGCATTAATATCAGCGTCACCATAATATTCTTCTGATTAATAGTATTAATATCTGCGTCACTATAAGATTCTTCACACTAATAATATTAATATTAGACTCGCCATCATATTCTTCAGATTAGTAGTATTAATATCAGCGTCACTATAATATTCTTCAAATGAAAAGTTTTAACATCAGCGTCACCATAATATTCTTCAGTTTAATAATATTAATATCAGCGTCACTATAAGATTTTCAGATTAGTAGTATTAAGATCTGCATGAACATAACACTTAATCAAAATTGTCATATTAATTATAGCGTCCGCAAAGAATTAATAAAAAATGTGTCTTCTCACCGGATCTATTCAACTTCTACCGTGAAACTCTTCTGAAGACCCTAGAGTTTATACCAGGATTCCTCATCAGCGGTCACAATCTAGCAACATAAGAGACGCAGATGATACAGTGCTGATAGCCGACACAGAAAGAAAACTACAAGACCTTTGAAAAAAAAAGGTAGATGAAGACAGTCGAAAAAAAAAAAACTACAAATAACCTGCAGGAAAATTGAATGTACGGTCGTCATCTAAAATGAGAGCCCAAAATGCCATTTATAGCTTTGGAATTCTAAAATCAAGCAAGTACAAAAATTTAAATACTTGGGAAGTGTTCTAATAAAGGACGGAATGTGTGACACTGAGATCCGAAGTCGAATTGGCATGGCAAAGGACGCGTTCCAGAAGATGAACAGAGTATTAAGAGACAGAAAAAGTTCGCTAGAAACAAAGAGAAGAGTACTGGATTGTTATGGGATGCCAGTTCTTCAATATCGTAGTGAATGCTGGTCAATATCATCCAAGATGGAGGAAAAATTTGAAGCAACTGAAATGTGGTTCTACAGAAGGACTCTGTGAATATCATGGATGGGGCATGTGAGCAATGATAAGGTTTTGGAAAGGATAGAAACGAAAAGGAAATTAATACTGAGCATCAGGGAAAGACAACTGAAGTTCTTGGGACATGTGATGAGGAAAGAAGGCTAGGACAATCTGATCATCACAGATCAAATCGAAGGAAAGAGAGAGGGGAATGCAGCGGATAGCATATTTGAAGGGCCTGAGCAGGTGACTGGCAGAGCTGGTTTTGGGTGATGTAACAGGGGAAAGCGTACTAAAAGTTATCAGCGATAGGGAGATGTGGAGAGCCATGATCGCTTACTTCCTGAAAGAACATGGCATATAGAATAATAAGAATAATATTAATATGAGCGTCCTCATAAAACTTGATTTAAATTAGTAGTAGTATTAATATCAGCATCATCATAAGACTTATTCCATGTAGTAGTATTAATATCTGGGGCATCATACGACTTACTCAAAGTAATAGTATTAAAATCAGCATCATCATAAGATTTATTCAATGTAGTAGTATTAATATCTGAGGCATCATACGACTTACTCAAAGTCAGTCAGTTAAGTGCCATACGCGATACACGCTTGGGCGATCATGTCTCGAAAGAGACATGACTGACTGGGAAGAAGATTATCCTGCAGTAGGTTGCCATTGCTTTCTGCGGTAGACTGGTTGCCGACCAAGGCTATAGAACCCAATCTGTCCTGCTATTTAACCCATAGCTGGAAGGAAGAGACGGATTAATACCTTTCCCAAGGGTACTTGTGCGTAAGTGAATACAATGGATTCAACTGGAATTCGAACTCGGCTCCCTGGTTTCTCGTTCCGAGCCGATATCCACTGTACCACAACGCACATCCTCCCAAAGTAATAGTATTAAAATCAGCGTCATCATAAGACTTATTCAGTGTAGTAGTATTAATATCTGGGGCATTATACGACTTATTCAAAGTAATAGAATTAAAATCAGCGTCATCATAAGACTTATTCAAAGTCGTATTATTAACATCTCCGTCATGGTAAGACTTATTCAAAGAGTAGTATTAACATCTCCGTCATCATAAGACTTTTTCGAATTAGTAGTATCAATAGCAGTATCATCAAATGTCTTATTCAAAGTTGCATTAATGTCCACGTCATCAGCAGACTTATTCAAAAGAATAGTATTAATATAAGTGTCTTCATAAGACTTATTTAAATTAGTGGAATTGTCAGTGTCATAATAAATCGTTATTCCAAATAGTAGTATTAATATCCGCATCATTATACGACATATTCAAAGCAGTAGTATTAATATAAGCGTCGTCATAAAACCATTTCTAAGTAGTAATATAAAAAAAGCTTTTTCATATGTTTTATTATAAGTAGTAGTAATATTATCAGCTTCATCAAGACTTTTTCAAAATGGTGGTGTTATTATAAGCGTCATCATAGGAATTATTCAAAGTAGTAGTATTAATAGCTATGGTCAACGTAAGATTTATTCAAAGTACGAGAATTAATATCAGCATCATCATGAGACATTATCATCGGCTCGGAACAAGAAATCGGAGAGCCGAGTTCGAATTCCAGTTGAATCCATTGCATTCACTTACGCGCAAATACCTTTGGGAAATGTATTAATCCGTCTTTTTTTTCCACTTATGGGTTAAATAACAGGACAGATTGGGTTCTATAGCCTTGGTCGGCAACTAGTCTACCGCAGAAAGCAATGGCAACCTACTGCGGGATAATCTTCTACCCAGTCAGTCATGTCTCTTTCAAGCGCGTATCACGTATGGTACTTAACTGACTGACTGAATATATTAGTTGGAATAATGTTTAAGGCTTATATTGGTCATAAAGTGGGGGATCAGTTTATTACTTTATAACAATAGGAAACTGATCCCCCACTAATTACTACATAATAATATAATAGATTACTTTTTCCTTAACCTATGAGTCAAATAACAGTTCTATAGTATTGTTCGGCAACCAGTCTACCGCAGAAAGCAATGGCAACCTACTGCGGGATAATCTTCTGCCCAGTCAGTCATGTCTCTTTCGAGACATGATCGCCCAAGCGTGTATCACGTATGGCACTTAACTGACTGACTGAATATTAATATCAGCATAAAACATACTCATAGTAGGAGTATCAATATCAGCGTCCCTAAAAGTCTTATTCAAACTACTAGATTTCAACCTACTAGATTTAATATTTAATATAGATTTAATCATCATAAGACCTATTTATCGTATCAGTGTCATAAGACTTTTTCGAACTTGTAGAATCAATATCAGTGTCATCATATATCTTATTCAAAGTTTTAGTATTAATATCAGGGTCATTAACAGACTTATTCAAAGTATTGGATTTAATATCAGTGTTATCATAAAATTTATTCCAAGTAGTAGCATTAATATCAACGTCATCACAAGACTTATTAAAAGCAGTAGTATTAATATCAGCGTCATCACAAGTCTTATTAAAAGCAGTAGCATTAATATCAGCGTCATCACAAGTCTTATTAAAAGCAGTAGCATTAATATCAGCGTCATCACAAGTCTTATTAAAAGCAGTAGAATTAATATCAGCGTCATCACAAGTCTTATTAAAAGCAGTAGCATTAATATCAGCGTCATCACAAGTCTTATTAAAAGCAGTAGCATTAATATCAGCGTCATCACAAGTCTTATTAAAAGCAGTAGAATTAATATCAGCGTCATCACAAGTCTTATTAAAAGCAGTAGCATTAATATCAGCGTCATCACAAGTCTTATTAAAAGCAGTAGCATTAATATCAGCGTCATCACAAGTCTTATTAAAAGCAGTAGCATTAATATCAGCGTCATCACAAGTCTTATTAAAAGCAGTAGCATTAATATCAGCGTCATCACAAGTCTTATTAAAAGCAGTAGCATTAATATCAGCGTCATCACAAGACTTATTAAAAGCAGTAGCATTAATATCAGCGTCATCAGTAGATATTCAAAATATCATATAATAATTGTGCTTGATCCTTCCTTAGTTGCTTAGTTCCTCCGTCCGTTACGTCACTTACCCTCTACACGAGCTTTTCCTTCCCTCTATCTCTCCTCAGCCTTTCTCTCACCTTTGCTAAACGGAAGGGTAGTAAAGAGTCAGAGAGTAGGAGGAGAATGCCTATAGCATTGCCGTAGCATTAGCAGTTTAAGCTGGTGGTTGTAGCTGTAATTGTGTGTGTATACGTGTGTGTACTGTACAATATAGTAAAAATAGGCAGGCTTGTTGTCGTATCCCGCGACCTAATAACGAAATTTCCGGCCTCTAAACGCTTGGCCATTACTCAGTTAGTCTTTTCTGTTTACAATGGACACAGGTGCCATGATTTTGCAGTAATAAAGAAAAAAAAAATTCTCTTTCAAAATCTCTCACGAAATAGCGTACAGTATTTTGGTTACGGTCTGTGCATAGGGCGCTTAATATAATATAACATTACAGTAAATTAGCTTCTATGGACATTACTTTTATAGATATTTTCATAAAATTACACTCTGTGTTATCGTTATTTTATTGTCCAATACCTTTATGTTTGAAGACGTTACTATCATTTGTAGTATGACAAAGTAAAATTATCCTTCCGTGGAAATTCTATGGGTTCCGCTGGTAATATAAGATTGCAGTAAAGTAGCTTCTATGGACATTACTTCTATGGATATTTTAATAAAATTACACTCTGTGTTATCGTTATTTTATTGTCCAATACCTTTATGTTTGAAGACGTTACTATCATTTGTAGTATGACAAAGTAAAATTATCCTTCCGTGGAAATTCTATGGGTTCCGCTGGTAATATAAGATTGCAGTAAAGTAGCTTCTATGGACATTACTTCTATGGATATTTTAATAAAATTACACTCTGTGTTATCGTTATTTTATTATCCAATACCTTTATGTTTGAAGACGTTACTATCATTTGTAGTATGACAAAGTACAGTTTTTCTAGGAAATCATAATTACCCTACCGTGGAAATTCCACGGGTTCCGCTAATTAGTATTAATTTCAAACTCTTAAAAGTAGTGAAATTAATATCAGCGACATCATAGACATTTCAAAGTAGCATTCTTAATATCGGTGTCATTATAAGTCTTATTCAAAATGAAATTAAAATTAGCTTCATCATTAGACCTATTTAAATTATTAGGAGAAATATCAACATCATCATAAGACCTATTCAAGATATTAGTATTAGTGTCGTTATATGACTTGCTCAAACTTGTATTATGAATATCAGCGACTTTATGAGACGCATTCAAAATAGAAGTATTAATATCAACGTCACCATAAGACTTTTACAGAGCAGTACTAATAATATCAGCTTCATCATAAGACTTATTAAAAGTAGTAGTATTAATATCAGCATCACTAAAGACCTATACAAAAATAGTAATATTGATATCAGCGTAATCATAAAACATGTACAAGGTAGTAGTATTATCAGCGTTTTTATGAAAGTTATTCAAGGTAGTATAATATCAGCCTCATCAAAGAACTTAGTTAAAGCATTATTATTAATATCAATATAATTTTGAAACTTAGTTAAAGTAGAATTAATATTAGTGTCACCAAAAAACTATTTAAATAGTAGAATAAATATCATCGTCCTATGTAATGTACTAGTGTTACCATCAGCATCAATAGTTACTCTAACTTGTAGTATTAATATAAAAGTTATCATAAAACTTACTCAAATATCGGTATTATTATCAGCGCCATCTTAAGATTTATTTAAAATAGAAATATTAATATAGATACCGTCAAAAATCGTTGAAGAAACAGGATATGAAAGAAAAAGGCCCCAAATTAAATAAAAACAGTTTTATTGGTAAAATGTTTATGTTATTATTAAGAGGATAGATCAAAGTATTTTTTACATATTTTAAAAAAAATTTAATTTTTTTCTAACATGTTCGAAATTTTGGTAGAAAATCTTGTTTTTCTTTCAGTGAGTGACGTCATTTTTACAAGGGTTTATAACGGCAAACGTAATATTACGCAAGGTACTTTTTGCCGGTGAAAGACATTAATTTGAAAATTCTTGCAAAAATCAAATAATGGTTGAATATTGATGAAATTTTCAGGACTTATTCATAATTGACTGAAATCATTGTTAAAATAATTATTTTTAGAAAATATTGGTAAAAATTAAAAATATTTTACCTATGTTTCCCCTACCCAATTGATTTCTGGAAATATCTAGAAATTCGCCATCATTTCCTCATAAACCTAATATTAATTAAATTCGGGAGTCATTACGGAATGATAATCAACTGTTTTTTTTTCTTCAGTTTTAGAAAATCTTCTCTGAATTGCAAAAACAAAAATGCAATAAAAGTATGCCATTTTTTATTTAGATAAACTTTTAATTGCTTTTATAAGCAATATAAATAAAGGATTTCATAGTCTGAAAAGGAAAAATAATCAATGAATAATAAATTTTTACAATAATTGTTTTCATTTTTATTATTTTTTATTGTAATAATTTATAAAGATTCAAATTTTTTTGAAAAATTCTTCCTCCATCGTTAACTCTAGGGTGTGAAATTAATGCATGAAGACTACATTTACTAATTGAAAATTGAAATGTTTAATACAAATAATTTAGCCAATAAAATTTTAAAATAATTAAAACATTTTAATTGTGTGTATGCAGAATACCCTTATTTTTTGTTACAGGTGGCCATAGATGATATATATCATATATATCAGGGTACAATTCTTTCATCTCGCTTCAGTGTTTCCTACGCCCTACGTTTCAACACCCAACGGGCTTTGCAAACCATACCCTCAAAATTAAAAGCAAGTTTTACATTTTAACTCCCAATTTCCAAATTTTGTTAAAAAAAAGTAATTATCAAATTCACAATTTGTGGTGGTACCTAAAAAGAATATGAAAAATAGATATTAAAAATAAAAATTAATAAATGCCATAACATTTCATAAATTATTGAGTTACCTCTGCCGTTATATAATTTAAATCTGTTATTAAATTGTAAAATGTTTGAAAGAAAGTTTTATATTATTTTAATTTTTATTTTTCATAAAACAACTTCAAACATAAAGCTGTAAAGCTAAACTAACTAAAATTCTATAAAATATTGGATAATTGCTGAAAATATTTTCTTAAATTTTTAATTTTAACATATAGTTAAAAAAAAAACAACGAAGCGTACGAATAAGAAAGATTATAACAAAATTCTCTTCCATGCTTAGCCTTTTTTTGACGGCGACTGTATGTCATGTCATTTATCGCCTTTGATAAGGCGATTATAACCCCAATAACAAGGATGCAGTAATTAAGAAACGCTTTTATAGTACATTTCAGGCAGTAATCAAATTATTCTTGTTTCAAGTCAAATTAAGGTAAGTTTAAATTCGACAATTTGAATAAAATAATATGTCAGCGAGGTGTATTTTATTTTTGCAAAATTTTTCAAAACCGAGAATTGGTTTCTGTTTACAAAAATGTGTTGAGCAATAAAAAATGGCGGAAAAATTTAATTTTTTTTTAAACCAAAAGAAAATTTTAAATTTCGATCAATATAATTTCGGTTTGAAATACACCAGGGTATTTTGCTTACTTAAAGAAGTAAAATTAGTCTCTTAACTTTCAATTATATCTAGAATTAAAACTTCTATAAAACATATTTATTTGTAAAAATTTAATTTCAATTTAGGTATCGAAATGCGTGGAGGTACTTAATTTAGGTACCTCCACTAAATCGTTAACAAAACAGAATAGTATGAATAAAAAAGGTCCAAAAGTTAATAAAACAAACTTTTTCCATTAAAATGTTTATATTATTATTAAGAGGAAAGATCAAAGTAATTTCAAATTATTAAAAAAAAAAATTAATTCCTCTCTAACATGTTGGAAATTTTAGCAGAAAATCTTGTTTTGAATTGATTTAGCGAGTAATCAAATTTTTTTTTTAATCATATCACGGCGAGCAAGGCGGTAACCCCACTGATGTGCAGTGGGCTACGTAACACTGAAAAGATTGGAAAAGAGAAAGCCGGAAACCACATCCTAAACAGGGAACAAAGGATGAGCCTCTACACTTGTTCAATAGACGTGGATGGAGTGTGAACCGGGCGATAGTTTAGTCTATCTACTCCAATTGAAAAAAATAAAGAAAAATGAAAAGAGTGAAAAGATTGGAAAAGAGAAAGCCGGAACCCACATCCAAAACCGGGAACAAGGGATGAGCCTCTACACCTGTTCAATAGACGTGGGCGGAGTGTGAATCGGGCGATAGTTTAATGTTACGACTGTTCACATTGAAAAACCTAATGATGTCATCATTCACTTTTTTTCCGTTGACAAACACATTAATTTGGAAATTCTTGCAAAAATCAAATAATTGTTGCATTTTAATGAAACTTTTAGTACTTATTTACAAATAAATGAAATTATTTTTTAAATTATTACTTTTTAAAAATCTTGGTAAAAATATCACTTATTCAATGTAGTATTATGATTACCAGCGTCATTATATGACTTATTCGAAGTAGTAGTATTAATATCAGTGCTATCGTAAATTTTATTCAAAGTTATAGTAGTAAAATCAGTGTCAACAAAAAATCCACTTAAAGTAGTAGAATATCGTAAGTCCTATTCAAATTAAAAATATTAATATCATCGACATCTTAAGGCCACGCTTATATAGTTTATTAATATCAGCATCATCATACGACTTATTTAAAGTAGTTAAATACAATCACCAAGAATTTAAATGCAAAGTCAATAATCATCTCCTATCTCACTAACCTGCATCCTCTCTCTCATGCTCCATTCTCTGTCCACTCCACTCTCATCAGTATTCTCATCCTTCTCTTACTCACTTCCTGACACCCACTATAACCTCTCACTCTTTCTCATAACTTTCCTTCTATGTCACCCCCTACAAAACAGTGGCAGTAAAATGCCTTGCTTGGGGCGATATGATTATAAAAAAAAGTAGTGTTAATATCAGCTTCATCTTGATGTCTTTATCAATGGATTGATTCAAATTTTCTTCAGTTCGTCATTCTTTTCCGTGTTTATCATTATAATTATTGTCTTACTTCCTGTGATTTTTTTTAATCATTTCACCCCGAGCAAGGCGGAAACGCCACTGATGTGCAGGGGGTTACATAAATGTAAAAAGATTAATTAGAAAAGAGTGAGGAGTACAAACTAGTTAGAAAGGAACAATAGAAAGCAGGTGCGATGACAGATACATAGGTGGAGAGAAAGGGAAGGTTATACAGGGGAGGGGAGAGAGCTAGAGTCCAGTGGTTAGTAGATGGGTATTGACATTGCATTTAAATTTCTGGAGGTTGTAGCCGTCAGGAAAGCAAGAATATGGGAGTGAGTTCCACATTTCCGTTGTATATTCTTTTCCTTCAGGTTAGCAACCAGAGTCTTAAGGTCCGAAATGACATCATGACAGATAATTGTAGACGTTTTCTCCTCTAAACAGATTAAACTGTTGTAGATTGATGCTATTTTCTGTATTTCCCATGATATCTTTAGAGTAATTTGACTTTTGTTTTTTAATTCCCATATATGTTGAGAAAGCATCTCGCTGTTTGCGTATTTATTAGCTGTTAATTATGTAGATTTATGTAAATTTGGTGAATGGAATAAATTAGGGATAGGAGACCCTGATATTTACAGGCCCTGTTCATTCAGGGATGCTGGAATTGTTTGTGCAGGGCCCGGAAGTTTTTACCGTCTGAATCCAGCTAACCCGTCTGGATACTGCTGCCACATCCGGTCGGGTGCCCCTGCTATTCTCCTCGGGGTTCTTGACAAAATACAACGGAGAATCTGTAATGTGATCGATACCGACTTGGCAGTCCGGCTGCAGTCACTCTCTCACCGGCGTGACATGGCTTTTCTGTGCTTCTTCTATAAATACTTTCACGGCTTCTGCTCCGATGAACTTAGATCACTGGTGCCCACTAGGTATGAATTTGCACGAGATAACAGATTAGCAACTTGGTCCCACACTTTTACAGTGAAACAGATAAGATGTAACCTCAATTTCTACTCTAACAGCTTCTTTTCTCGCACTTCCCGCCTGTGGAATTCCCTTCCATATACTTTCTTCCCCGACAGCTACAATCTCCAGGAATTTAAATGTAAGGTCAATAGACACCTCTTATCACACTAACTCGCATCTATCCTCTCAAACACTCTTCCCATCTACTCAACCCTCATCCTCGGTATCTTCATCTTCACCCTCCTCCCGCCATTTCCTATAACTAACCACTCCTCCTCTTTACCTTCCCCTATGTAACCCCCTGCTCAATAGTGGCAGTGGAATGCATTGCTTGGGGTGAATTGATTAAATAAAAAAATAAGTACAGACGAGGTGTTTTCAGGAATTCAACTCCGCATTTAACACCAGACGCACACAGCTGTAGTATTCTGTTCTTGCTTTCTTCTTTATTCGGGTAATCTATATTCCATCTTCTCTGCCGAGTCCCAGGGTATCTATAAGCATCTGCCTCTTCTACATCCCCTATCTTTGTGACAAAATCTGTATCTATTGATTTCGTTTGTGTAATTCTCCATTTCTTGAATGTTACTTTTTCACATTTATCTCATGCGAAATACTTATGTCGTCACTGAAACATTTTACAATATTGAGGAGATCCTTCAACCCATTGTCGTCTTTGGCAAAGGGTTTCAGATGGTCTATGTAGAGTAGGTGATTGCAAATGTCTTTGTGTCTATAGCTATCACTGTTTACTTCATGCGAAAGGAGGATTTAGGGGGAAAAACAGAAAAGGTGACGAAGAGTATCTTTGAAAGATTTCCTTAGGCTATTGAAAGTGACAGAGCCTTTGGTGTGATTTAGGTATAATATGGTTCTCCACAATCCTATATGTTATATTTAAGGGACTTTACTGTCATCGAAGTAAATTTCCAAAGCCTTAAAGATCCAAGAGTGTGACACACTATCAAAGGCTTTACGGTAATCTATCCAAGATGTGACGAGAGCTTTACCTTTCAGCTTTTTAACTAGGAAGAGAGTACTGGATTGCTGCGTGATGTCCGTCCTTCAATATGGCAGTGAATTCTGGACAATACCATCAAAGATGAAGGAAAAACTTGAAGCAACTAAAATGTGGTTTTACAGAAGGATGCTGCGAATATCATGCATCGAGCATGTGAGCAATGAGGAGGTTTTGGAAATGATGGAAACGAAAAGGAAATTAATACCGAGCATCAGGAAGAGACAGCCGAAGTTCCTGGGACACGCAATGAGGAAGGAGGGCTTGGTGAACCTGATACTAAAAGGCCAGATAAAGGGAAAAAAGAGACAGAGGAAAGCAACAGATAACATATTTGAAGGACCTAATCAGGTGGATGACGGAACGAGGTTTGCATGGTGTAACAGGAGAAAGCGTGCTCAGAGCCACCAGGGATAGGGAAACGTGGAAAGCCATGATCGCCTACGTCCTGAAGAGACAGGGCACATAGAAGAAGAATGGAGTTTACTATCATCGAAGAGACTTTGTACATTTCCAAAGCTTTAAAGATCCACCAGTATCACACACTATCAAAGGCTTTACGGTAATTTATCCGCACTATATTGAAATTTTTACTTCGTTTCTTGGAATTTTTCAGGAACATTTTGTTTGCCAATAGTTGATTTTTGGAACCTCATGAACCTCTTTGACATTCTTTTTGTTGCAAGGGAAAAATGTTTTTTTTTTGTGGAGTTTTTCCAGGACAAATGTGATCAATTTATTCGTGGTGGGCAGACATGTGGGCCTATAATTTTTTTAATCATCTGTTTCTGGTAGGAGATATATAATAACTTCAGTGGTCCATTCTGGGAATTCATTAGGATCATACAATAGCATTAATAATGTTTGTGCAAGAGATTTATGAATTGAATTATTCGCCATTTTTTCTTGTTTTCGCTTTATCTATTCTTCAGTGGGATTATATTCCTTCGAGTTTTTCCAAATATTTTCTCAACACGGTTGCAATTTTAAATAGATGCCTTCTTCTTCTTCTTCTTCTTCTTCTTCTTCTTCTTCTTCAAAAATCATTGTATTTTGATAATTTTTTGAAGATCTTTAAAAACACATAATCTGCAGGGACTGGTATATAGATAAGATAGTATATTCATTTTGCCTTGTCCGTGGTCACTGCTTTTATTATTATTATTATTATTATTGTTGTTGTTGTTGTTGTTGTTTCTTATACGGCAAAATATGATATGGTCATTTTTGTTTCGATCAACAATTCTGCTTTGGATGAAATTCGTATCTCTATCTATGATATATATATATATATATATATATATATATGTAAAAATTAAGACAAACACGTTATTCCATGGTTAAGTGGAAGTATGGCCTATTTCAGGTAAACCATCTTCAGCTTCCATTTTATTGTACAGAAGATTTGGCACGAATGAAATTCTCAAACCTCGAAAAAACCAAAAACAGAAATAAAAATTAAGATCGCTTCCTTAAAAGTCAAAATTAAAAAAAAAACTCATCATTACATCAGTTATGCGAACACACACACACATACATACGTATATACATACATAAACATGTATACATACACACATATATACATAAACATGTATACATACATATAATCAAAGAGCACGCGTAAGAAGATATTTTACGTAAGTCAGTCAGACTGCTGACACGTCGATTTGGAAAGTAAAAAAATAAAAAAGAGGGTTAGGTGCGAGAGAGATAGCGTTAAAGAAAAAGGGTTTTTTTTTATAAGAGCAAACGAAAGGAGAAGAAGATGAAAGAAGGGAGGAATACATTTAAATTTGAAAGAATATATCATATGAGAAAATAAAAATAAAAACATAAATATTATATATTAACGGTGAAAAAATAAAAAATTAGAGTCTAAGAAATTTTGGAAATTAAAATATTTAAGAAAAAATAGTTAATCAATCCGTTGTGAACACAATTATCACTACACTGCTGGATAATCAAAATTATATTAATTATTCAGTCAACAAAACAATACAATATAAAGTTAATAATGCAAAAAAAAAATTCATATTGAAAAAAAACTTCATAAATAAGTAAATAAATAAAAATAAATAAACAAATAAATAAATTATTTGATTTAAAGATAAATGTAATTATTTCATTGTTTAAACGTAATTATTTAATTTAATTTAATTATTTAATGTACAATTTTGTAATAGTTTGTAGTTTGCACATGTTCTAACGTTATTATAAATTTTATATATATATATATATATATATATGTATATATGATTTATTATTACGTGAGAACATGTGCAAAATACAAACTACTACAAATTTGTACATTTTGTTTCGACATTGAAAGAACAATATCTTATAAGAGAGTTAACAATGATAGTAATAAACCATAACTACCTGATAACTACCTGATAAAACATTGTTCTTTCAATGTCGAAACAAAATATACAATTTTGTAATAGTTTGGAGTTTGCACATGATCTAACGAAATAATTAATATTAAATATTCATTACTCTATTTTTATATTGAGCACTCTTTTAAATAAATGTTTTGAACGTTGCAATTATTCTCTTCGTTCTTATTCATTTGGACCCGCACACACATATATACAGTACTGTGCAAATGTATAAGGACAAGAACTATTTTATCTTTTATGAGGCATCAAAATAAAGTTTAAAATCACCCTTGTCCTAACACTCTTGCACACTACTGGTAGTGTGCAAAAGTATTAGGACAGGGGTGATTTTCCTAAAAACTTCACTGAAATTCAGGGTGAAAAGTCAAACCTTTTTAATAATTATTTAACTAAAGACGAAGAGGAAAGAAGGCTTCGGAATTTGAATTGGACCCTTACAAAGCCCTGATCTCAATCCTATTGAACATCTATGGGATATTTTTGATAAAAAAAAATGATAAATTTAATGTTACTTCACAAGACACACTTTGGGAACAAATACAAGCTGCTTGACAGAAAATACCAATGCCTGACAATGCTGTAATCAAAGCAAAAGGCTATTATACTAAATATCAAATTCATTTTGTAAAAATTATTTTTCTTGGTAAAGCATTTGTTGAGTAAATCAAATATAATAACTTTAATTAAATAGTTTTATTTCTGTTAATAGATAACAGAATAATAATCATAAAAGATAATAGTTCTTGTCCTAATACTTTTGCACAGTACTATATATATATATATTATTTATGGGCGAAAGTGCTAAATGTCAAAGATTGTGCATGTGTATATAATATTTATAAAAGTGGATATATATATATATATATAAAGGTGGAGAATGAAGTCAACACGAAGTGGCGACCGTTTGTTTAATCAGGCTATGCCAAAAACTGCGTTCAAGTTTAAAGCAGACCGTCACCATTCTGTGTTGACAACAAAGTATATATATATATATATATATATATATATATATATATATATATATAATAACTTTCCGTTACACCCAATGGTGTGTAGGGCAGCGTTCTTGCTGCTTCCGTAACAAACTGTTTTTTATGGGGTAGGGGTTTTAGCCCTGCGCCTAACCCCCAAACTTGGAAGAAGGTGATTTTCTAAGCGTAGCTTAGACGTGACACTCGGCCGAAATTAGGGGGTACCTAGTGAGGATGATGTCACTAGGATGCAAGATCTTACTCGGACCGAAACAGAATGAGTAGGATTCACTGAGGGGAGAGGACAATAATTAATAGGACAGATTTCGGAAAGACGGATGGCGATTGGAGTTGCATTTAAATTTCTGAAGATGCTAAGTTACAGAATAGCAAGAAACCGAAAGAAAATTACACTAGTGAGAACTGTGAGGAAAGAAACTATTAAAATAGAACTTGCGGTTTATCTAGCTAGTTCCACAATTGTAATGGTGAAACACACCTATTCCTCAGATAATGAACTCTCCCTCCTATATTAATAATAGTTAACAGAAAGTTAACGGAAGAAGTAATTTGGAATTCATGAGAGTTCTTTAGACTTCTGTTGGAGTTCAGTAGAACTACTAAACAGTTGATATTAGTCGGCAGTTAACCAAATACTAAGGAGTCAGCTTTCAGTGGAAGATTACCAAGTTCCTAACATTTTGGGTGCGTTAAGTCGATTAGCAACCAACATAGCACGATTATAACTTTCAGTGCGAAAACTACTTCACAACACACATTCACCAAGCGTGTTATTTTTTCCACTTAAACTTTTTATATCTTAGGTAAATAATTCATAAAATAGAATTTAATAAATACTCAGTATAATAATAAATTATTTTTGAAATTATTATTTTTTAAAATCTTGGTAAAAATATACTTTTTTTTTTTATATCTGTTACTCTCCTCCTCGTAAATTGATGACATTTCAAGAAATGAAATTTGTAGGCCAAACTGGTTTCATTAGTTAAACGCAGGACTCATTAGGCAATGTAAATCATCTTCTTTAGACTTCTGTTGGAGTTCAGTAGAACTACTAGGAAGTTGATATTAGTCGGCAGTTAGCCAAATACTAAGGAGTCAGCTTTCAGTGGAAAATTACCAAGTTCCTAACATTTTGGGTACGTTAAGTCGATTAGCAAACGACATAGCACGATTATAACCTTTATTGCGAAAACTACTCCACAACAACAATAAAACGAGGTGACCTAGTTGACGAACTAATAGCACGCTTAAGTTTATACATTCGAGTCACCAAGAAAGAAAGAAAAACAGTTGATAGAAACGACCGATATATCTTCGTAGACTTCCGTTGAGAACAATGGTGGTGGGTTCAGTAAATTTTATTGCTTTTTCTTTGTCTATCAATCTTAGAATGTTCTTTTTTTCCTTCTATGTGTTTTTTTCTTTTTTTTTTTCCATCCTCTCAAAAACCTCGTCATTGTTAACATTTTCGGTCCATGGTATCCTAAGCATCCTTCTGTAGAACCACATTTATTTTGCTTAGAGTCTTTACTTCATTTTTGATGAGAGTGTCCAGCATTCACTGCCATATAGGAGGACAGTTATCACGTAAGAGTTCAGTTCTCTTTACTTTGTTTCCAACGAAATTTTCTTGTCTGTTAATCATCATTTTTTCTTTTTGGAATGCGTCCTTGGTCCCTGTTAACACGCCTTCCGATCTCAGTGGCACACTTTCCATCCTCGGGCAGTACACTGGTATTTAAATTTCTGCGCCTGTTACATTCTAGTATCCCCGAACATTAGTTCTAATTTTGGGTCATTTTTTTTTTTTTTGCTGACTGTCATGCATTTTGTTTTCTTGAAATTTATGTTTAGCCCTTTCTTCTCACTTTCCCTTGCTACTTTTTGTAGGAGGTCCTGTATTTTCCTCATATATATAGCATAATGATAATCCACGTATACTGTCTTAATATGTATAGGAAAAACTACTAAAAAGTTGTAAGGTTAAAAATGCATTTTTTGACAGTATTTATTTATTTCTATTATTATATATATTACGGAAATTAACGAAATTTAACGAAACTTGGTTATAAGCAACCGACAATTTGTAATGAATTATTACATGTAAATAGGGGTCGCAGGTTCGAATCCTGATGGATAGCACACATTTTCGTCATAAAAATTTATCGTGAAATAATCAGGCCGGTAGATATAAATATAAAATACTGTTTAATTAAAAACAGAATATCTACTTAAATACGAGTATCGGTAAAAATAATGTCCAAAATAATTCATTACAAATTGTCGGTTGCTTGTAACCAAATTTCGTTAAATTTCGTTAATTTCCGTAAACATGTTTACATTTGTTTGACATTACGATAAATTACAGAGCAGATATGGTTTGTTTACGATATATCGAAAATTGTGTTATATAAGCATGATAAAAACCTCGTCTGATCAAGAGGCTATTCATGATCGAGTGGTTAAGACAGTACCAGATCAAATGGTAGCTTCCCCTATATAAATAGGGGTCGCAGGTTCGAATCCTGCTGGATAGCACACATTTTCGTCATAAAAATTTATCGTGAAATAATCAGGCCGGTAGATATAAATATAAAATACTGTTTAATTAAAAACAGAATATCTACTTAAATACGAGTATCGGTAAAAATAATGTTCAAAAATAATTCATATATATATATATATATATATATATTTGATATTTCAGACCGGCGTCGGCCTTTCATCAGAAACAAATAATTTTAAAATTTAAACTAGAAGCGTCCGTCGCGAGAAGCGTCCGTCGCGTGATGTAGAAAGCAATAGAGTTTGAATATTTTTAAACTTAAAAAAAGATGCTTTCTTACTTGTTAATCTTGTGGATCGAGTAAATTCGTACATATGGGGCACCAGTGAGCTAAGATTATCAAAGCAGAAGCCATGAAGTATTTGTAGAAGAGACACAGGGAAGCCACACTACGCCGGTGAGAAATTGACTGTATCCGAGCTGCCAAGTCGGGATCGATCACATGTAAAGTCAATAATCATCTACCTCACTAAATTGCATCCTCTCTCCCATGCTCTCATCTCCGTTGAATTTTGTCAAGGACTCCTAGATGGATAGCAGGAGCACTCGACCAGATAAGGCAGCAGTATTCCATGCACGGGCGGATGGTAGATTTGTATATGTGCAGGATTGTTTCAGACGGGAAAATATTCCTGGCCCTGCACAGAGAACCGACCTTCTTAGCAGCGGATTCTATGTAGACATTCCACTTGAGGTTTGTTGTGAGTGTTAACCTGAGTACAAGCAGTGTTTTACTTTCAGGGAGACTAGACTGATCCATGCTAATGGGGGTCAGAGCGATTGTCTGTGATCGTTAATAGATAGCAGCTTCGTTTTAGAAGCATTAAAATTTCATTTCTTACCCCAGTCCACCACGGATTGGAGGTCCTTTTCAAGTTCGGCGGGGAGGTTTGTTTTGTCAGCCTCGGCAGATTTTTGACATTATATATCGTTTACTTTAATAGTTATTTATTGTAGGATAATGAATGATTGATAAGTGAGTTGGTTTCTTCAAGTGGGTTGTTCAATCTTGAAATTAGTTAGAGCGAGGAAACAGTCATCTCGACGCATTATAATGGTTTATAATCTTGTCTGAGAACCTATTAAAACTGAGTAGTGAGTTCGATCCTCACTAGCTACCTCCATACATTAGCGGTGCTTAGAAAATCATTTAAAGCCAAGGGACCTTTTCTTTGGAAACGGAAATAATAAAAATAAAACAATTAAAATATAAATATTAAAATAAGTAAATAGAGTAATGTGAATTAATACGGATAATATTATATTTAATTTATTTGCGCATGTATTGAAGATGGTTAAAATATTTGAATGGGATTGTTTTCGTCATTTTTATTCGTTTTTTAAATATTCTCTGACTCAAAGCGACATATTTTTTAATCAATTCACCCCAAGTGATGCGTTAATAGCCCCAAAACTAAAGGGGCCTCTGAAACTGATATAGAATAAGAAAAAACCGGAAAACTAATCCTAAACAAGAAAGAAGCCATAAATCTTTCAGTCAGTCAAGTGCCATACGTGATACACGCTTTGGATGATCATGTCTCGAAAGTGACATAAATGACTTGGCAGAAGATTATCCCACAGTAGGTTGCCATTACTTTCTGCGGTAAACTCGTTGCCAGCCAAGGCTATAGAACCCAATCTGTCCTTGTTATTTGACTCATAGCTAGAGAGAGAAGAGATGTATTATATTATTAAGTAGTAACTAGTACGGGATCAGTTTATTACTTCATAACAATATAAAACTGATCCCCCACTTTATGCCCAATAAAACCCTTAATCATGTTTTCAACACACGTTAATGAACAGTTTGCTTTGGATCCGTTTGCTTAACGGTATCTCAGTTCTTTATGTGTTAATACCAACATTTTATTTTCTTGAGAACTTTGATGATTTTTTCCTTAAAAATATATATCAGGTAATTTTTATTTCAATGCAAATGTATTTCTGACAATTTTTTCTAATGTTTAATTTCAGTTCGGGTATTTCTGACAATTTTTCATGTGATTAATTTCAGTGCGGGTAATTTCAGTTCGGGTATTTCTGACAATTTTTCATATGTTTAATTTCAGTTCGGGTAATTTCAGTTCGGGTATTTCTGACAATTTTTCATGTGTTTAATTTCAGTTCGGGTATTTCTGACAATTTTTCATGTGTTTAATTTCAGTTCGGGTATTTCTGACAATTTTTCATGTGTTTAATTTCAGTTCGGGTATTTCTGACAATTTTTCATGTGTTTAATTTCAGTTCGGGTATTTCTGATAATTTTTCATGTGTTTAATTTCAGTTCGGTTAATTTCAGTTCGGGTATTTCTGACAATTTTTCATGTGTTTAATTTCAGTTCGGGTAATTTCAGTTCGGGTATTTCTGGTAATTTTTCATGTGTTTAATTTCAGTTCGGGTAATTTCAGTTCGGGTAATTTCAGTTCGGGTATTTCTGACAATTTTTCATGTGTTTAATTTCAGTTCGGGTATTTTTCTTTTTGCCCATAACTGGGACCTTAATAGGTGTTACCACTCTGGGTCAGGGTGGACATGAGAACAACATCAATTAAAACGTGGTTCCATGCTCCTGAAAACCTCCAGATCAGAGGCCTTGCTGCTGGATGTAGTTTATCGTCATACCCAGGAAAATCAAAAGACTGGAGAGAAGTAGGCAGTGAACGAAAATTACGTGAATGAAGACTTCAGTGAAAAATTTATAGATAAAAAGGTATTCGTTATTGCAAATAAACAGCAACATTTTAAAATGTCCTTCAACTTTAAGGAAGGAAAGAAGAAGCACGAAAGAGAGAGAAGGGAGAGAGAAATATATGAAGAAAAACAAACGAAAAATAGAGAGACAATAGAAGTTGGGGAAAAATGAAAAGGAAAAGGAAGAGAAATATCTGAGAAGAAAAAACGGTAAAAAAAATAAGAAAATGATTGGGGGGGAATATGAAATGAGGAGGAAGGGAAGAATAATTAAAAATTATTAAAAAGAGAAAAAGAGAGAGAGAAAATATGAGGAGAAAGAGAACCAAAGTAAAATTGAAAGAGAGACAACCGGTAATGAGGAAAAAGCGAGGGAGGATAACAGAGAGAAAAGGTGA
>JBBBDQ010001135.1:825000-865000 GCA_037127315.1 Ascarosepion bandense
AGAAAAAGGAAAGAAGATTAAAAGTGAGAAAAGGAGAGAGAGAGAGAGAGAGAGAGAGAAATATATTAGGAAAAAAGAGAAACAGGAAAAAATGAGAAGGAATAAAAAATTTAAGACAAAGAGAAGGAAAAAAGAAAAAAAGAAAGAAGAAAGAAAGGCACAGAGAGAGAGAGAGAGAGAGAGAAATGTATGAGGAAAAATAGATTAAAAGAGAAAGAGAAGATATGACAAATTAAGAAGGAAGATTAAAAGTGAGAAAAGGAGAGAGAGAGAGAGAGAGGGAGAGAGAGAGAAATTATATTAACAAGAGAAATACAGAAAAGAAAAGAATGAGAAAGGAGGAGAAAGTGAGGAAGTACGAAAAAGAGAAAAGAAGTGAAGGAAATCATAAGAAGAAAAAGTGATAAAGAAAGAACGTGAAAAGATGCGAGGGGCAAGGTATGAAGGAAGACAGTGAGAAAAGAGGAGAGAAAAGATATGAAGAAAAAAGAATACGAAAGAAAAAGAGAAAGAAAAACGAATAAACAAAAAGTAAGGAAGGAAGGAAGGACGAAAAAGAGAAAGGCTAAGAGAGAAATGACATGAAGAAAAAGAGAGAATAAACAAAACGAGAAATAGAAAGGATAAGAAATGAGGAGAAGGAGAAAGTACGAAAGAATGAAATGGAAAGAGAGAAAAGAAATGGGAAAAAGAGAACGAAGAGAAAAAAGAGAGACACGATGACAAATGAGAAGAAAGGGAGGAAGTACAAAAGAAAGAAAAAAAGTGAGAGGGAAATGGTATGAAAAAAGAAGGACAAAAGAAAAGAGAAAAAGAAAGGATGAAAAATGAAGAGGGAGGAAGAACGAAAGAGAGAAAATGAGAAGTGAGAGAGAAAAAAAGAGAGAGAGATAAATGATACGAAAAACAAAAAAAAAGAAAGAGGAAGAGAAACGATGAAAATGAGGACAAAAGAGAGGAAGCAGGAAAAAGAGACAAAATGAGTTATAAAGAGAAAAAAGAAGAAATGGAAAATAGAAAGCGAAAGACAGAAAAATGAGGGCATAGGGAGGATGGACAAAATAGAGAACAGTAGAGTGCGAAATATTACGAAGTAGAAAGAAGAGGAAGAGAAAAAGAAAAATATTAGAAATGGAAAATGAAAAGACAAGGAAATAATGGGATCAAGAGAATAAGAATAAAAGAATGAATATAACGAAATAAGGAAGGAAAGAATGAAAGAGAAAAAGAATGAATAGAATGAAATAAAGATTGAAAGAATGAAAGTTTGAAAGTTTGAAAGAATGAAAGAGAAAAAGAATGAATAGAATGAAATGCAGAGAGAAAAAAAGAGAAAAAAGAATGAAAAAAGAGGAAAAGAATGAAAGAGAAAAAGAATAAATAGAATGAAATAAAAAATGAAAGAGAAGTATGAATAGAATGAAATACAAAGGGAAAAATGAAAGAGAAAAAAGAATGAATAGAATGAAATAAAGAGAGATAAAAGAAAGAGAAAAAGAATGAAATAAATAGGAAAAGAATTAAAGAGAAAAAGAATAAATAAAATGAATTAAAAAATGAAAGAGAAGAACGAATAAAATGAAATAAAAAGGGAAAGAATGAGAGTGAAAAGTATGAATACAATGAAATAAAGAGCGAAAGAATGAAAGAGAAAAAGAATGAATGGAACGAGAAAATGAAGGAAGGAATGAGAGAGAAAACAGAATTGAATAAAGGAGAAAAATATGAATTAATAGAATAAATTAAAGAGAGAAAAATGCAAAAGAAAAAGACTAAAAAGAATGAAATAAAACGGAAAAGAATAAAAGAATGAAAGAGAAAAAGAATGAATAGCATAAAATAAAGATGGAAAGAATACAAGACAAAGAATGAATAGAATGAAATAAAGATGGAAAGAATGAAAGAGAAAAAATAAATAGAATGAAATAATAAGGGAAAGAATGAAAGAAAAATGTATGAATACAATAAAGTTTGAAAGAATGAAAAAGAAAAAAGAATAGAATGAAATACAGTATGAAAGAATGAAAGAGAAAAAGAAAAATAGAATGAAATAAAGAAAAAAGAAAGAGAAAAAGAGTGACATAAAAAGGAAAAAATGAAGGAAAAAAATAGAATTAATTAAAAATGAAAGAGAAGAAGAATGAATAAATTGAAATACAGAGGGAAAGAATGAAGGAGAAAAAGAATGCATAGAATGAAATAACGATGGAAAGAATGAAAGAGAAAAAATAAATAGAATGAAATAATAAGGGAAAAAATGAAAGAAAAATGTATGAATAC
This sequence comes from Ascarosepion bandense, assembly GCA_037127315.1. Classification (NCBI taxonomy): domain Eukaryota; kingdom Metazoa; phylum Mollusca; class Cephalopoda; order Sepiida; family Sepiidae; genus Ascarosepion; species Ascarosepion bandense. The sequence goes on from JBBBDQ010001135.1 coordinate 827,281, forward strand.
AATAAAATAAAGTTTGAAAGAATGAAAGAGAAAAAGAATGAATAGAACAACAAAAGAGGAAAAGAATGAGAGAGAAAACAGAATTAAATAAATAGGAAAAACTTAAAGAGGTACATGAATTAATAGAATGAAATAATGAGAGAAAGAATGCAAAAGAAAAAGACTAAAAAGAATGAAATAAAGAGGAAAAGAATGAAAGAATGAAAGTGAAAAAGAATGAACAGAACGAAAGAAAGAGGGAAAATTGAAAGAGAAAAAGTATGAATAGAATGAAATAAAGAAGGTAGGAATGAAAGAGAAAAAGTATGAATAGAATGAAATAAAGTGGAAAAGAACGAAAGAGAAAAGAATGAATAGTATGAAATAAAAAAATAAAGAATGAATAAGGAAAAGAATCAATAGAATGAAATAAAGAAGAAAAATAAAAGAGAAAAAGAATGAAAAGAGGGTAGGAATGAAAGAGAAAAATGAATTGAATGAAATAAAGAAAAAAGAATGAATGAGAAAAATGAATAGAATGAAATAATGTGGGAAAGAATGAAAGAGAAATAGATTAAAAAAATTAAATAAAGAAGGAAAAATTAATAAGAAAAATAATCAATAGAATAATATAAAGAAGGAAATAATGAATGAAAAATGAATGTATATTATGAAAAAAGGAGGAAAAGAATGAAATAGAAAAAGAATGAAAGAGAAATAATGAATAAAATGAAATAATGAGGAAAAGAATGAAAGAGAAAAAATGAATAGAATGAAATAAAGAAAAAAGAATAAATGAGAAAATTATATAGAATGAAATAAAGAGGGGGAGAATGAAAGAGAAAAAGATTGAAAAAATGAAATAAAGAAGAAAAATGAATTAGAAAAAAATGAATAAAATAAAATAGAGAAAAAATAATGAATGAAAAATGAATGCATAGAATGAAAAAAGGAGGGAAAGAATGAAATAGAAAAAGAATGATATAAAGAATGAAACAGAAAAATGAATAAAATGAAATAATGAGGGAAAGAATGAAAGAGAAAGAACTGAATAGAATGAAATAAAGTTTGAAAGAAAGAGAGATAAAAAGAATCAATAGAATGAAAGAAAAAGGGAAAAATGAAAGAGAAAAAGAATGTAATAAGGAGCGAAAGAAAGAGAAAAAGAATGAATAGAATGAAACAAAGAGGGAAAGAATGAAAAAGAAAAAATGAATATAATAAAATAATGTGTGAAAGAATGAAAGAGAAAAAAGAATTAAGCGAATGAAAATAGTAGAAGAGAATGAAAGAGAAATAGAATGAATAGAATGAAATAATAACGGAAAGAATAAAAGAGAAAAAGAATGAACAGAATGACATAAAATGGGAAAGAATGAAAGAGAAAGAAGTGATTACAAGGGAAGGTTTAAAAGACAAAAAGAATGAATAGAACGAAATAAAGAAAAAAGAATGAATGTGAAAAAGAATGTATAGAATGAAATAAAGAGGGAACGAATACAAAATAATAAGAATGAAATAAAGAATGAAAGAATAAAAGAGAAACAGAATAAATAAAATGAAATAGAGAGTGGAATGAAAGACGAAAAAAAAGAATATAATGAAAAAAGAGGGAAAGAATGAAAGAGAATAGGAATGAATAGAATGAAATAAATTTTGAAAGAATGAAAGAGAAAAAAAAATGAATAGTATCAAATAAAGAGGGAAAGAATAAAAAAGAAAAAGAATGAATAGAATGAAATAAAGAAGTGAAGAAAGAAAGAGAAAAAGAATGAATAGAATGAAATAAAGAGGGAAAAATAAGAGGAAATGAATGAATATAATGAAATAAAGAAGGAAAGAATGAAAAAGAAAAAGGATGAATAGAATGAAATAAAGTGCGAAAGAATGAAAGAGAAACAGAATCAACAGAATGAAATAAAGAGGCAAAGAATGAAAGATAAAAATAATGAAAAAAGCGGGTAGGAATGAAAGAGAAAAAGAATGGATTGAATGAAAGAAAGAGGCAAAGAAAAAAGGTGAAAAAATGAGAGAAAAAGACGGCGGGGAAGTTAGAAATAAATGAATGAAATAAAGAGGCAAAGAAAAAAGGTGAATAAATGAATATAATAAAATAAAGAAGAAATAATAAATGAAAAAAATTAATAGAATAAAAAAGAAGGAAATAATGAATGAAAAATGAACGCATAGAATGAAATCAGATGAGAGAAAATGAAATAGAAAATGAATAAAAAAAAGTGAAAGAATGAAAGAGAAAAAATTGAAAAGTATGAAATAAAGAGGGAGAGAATGAAAGAGAAAAAGAATGTATAGAATGAAATAAAGAGGGAAAAATGAAAGAGAAAAAGAATTTAAAAAAGAGCAAAAGAAAGAAAGCGAAAAAGAATGAGTACAATGAAATAAAGAGGGAAAGAATGTAAAAGAAAAAATGAATATAAGAAATAATGTGGGAAAGAATGAAAGAGAAAAAGAAATAAAGAAATTAAAAAGGAGAAAAGAATGAAAGAGAAATAAAATGAATAGAATGAAATAAGAAGAGAAAGAATGAAGGAGAAAAAAATGAATAGAATGATATAAAATGAGAAAGAATGAAAAAATGAACGAATAGAATGAAATAGGGAGGGAAAGAATGAAAGAGATAAAGAAAGAGATAACGAGGGAAAGATTAAAAGACAAAAAGAATGAATAGAACGAAATAAATAAATAAAGAATGAATATGAAAAAAAAAACTATAGAATTAAGTAAAAAGGGAAAGAATAAGAAAAAGAATAAGAAGGAAATAAAGATTGAAAGAAAAAAAAGATAAAGAATGATTACAATGAAATAAAGAGTGGAATGAAAGACGAAAAAAAGAATATAATGAAATAAAAAGGGAAAGAATGAAAGAGAAAAAGAATGAATAGAATCAAATAAAGAGGGAAAGAATAAAAGAAAAACAAGGAAAAGAAAGAAATAAAGTTTGAAAGAATAAAAAAGAAAAAGAATGAATAGAATCAAATAAAGAAGTGAGGATGAAAGAGAAGAAGAATGAATAGAATGAAATAAAGTGGGAAAAATAAAAGAGAAAAAGAATGAATATAATGAAATAATAATGATTGAAAGAATAAAAAAGAGAAAGAATGAACAGAATGAAATAAAGAGTGGAATGAAAGACGAAAAAAAGAATATAATGAAATAAAAAGGTAAAATGAAAGAGAAAAAGAATGAATAGAACGAAATAAAGAGCGAATGAATGAAAGAGAAAATGAATGAATAAAGAAAGAAAGAATGAAAGAGAAACATAACGAAAAGAATGAAATAAAGTGTGAAAAATGAAAGAGAAAATGAATGAATATAATGAAATAATGAGGGGAAGAATGAAAGAGAAGAAGTGTGAATAGAAAGACATAAAATGGGAAAGATTGAAAAAGAAAATGAACAAAGAGAATGAAATAAAGTGTGAAAGAAAGAAAGAGAAAAAGAATCAGAAAATGAGGGAAAGATAGGAAAGAGAAAAATGAATAGAATGAAATAGAGTGTGAAAGAATAAAGAGAGAAAGAGAATGAAAAGAATGTAATAAAGTGAGAAAATGAATTAAAGAAAGATCGAAAGAATAAAAGAGAAAAAGAATGAAAAGAATGAAATGACGAGGGAAAGAATTAAAGAGAAAAAGAATGAATCGAATGAAAAAAGAAGCAAAGAATTACAGAGAAAAAGAACGAATAGAATGACATGAAGAGGGAAAGAATGAAAGAGAAAATAAACGAACAGAATAAAATAAAGAAGGAAAGAATGAACGAAAAGAAAAACAATGAAGAGAATTAAATAAACAGCGAAAGAATGAAAGAGAAAATAAACGAATAGAATAAAATAAGGAAGGAAAAAATGAAAGAGAAGAAAAACAATGAAGAGAATTAAATAAAGAGCGAAAGAATGAAAGAGAAAATAAACGAATAGAAGAAAATAAAGAGGGAAAGAATGAAAGAAAAGAAAAACAATGAAGAGAATTAAATAAAGAGCGAAAGAATGAAAGAGAAAATAAACGAATAGAATAAAATAAAGAGGGAAAGAATGAAAGAAAAGAAAAACAATGAAGAGAATTAAATAAAGAGCGAAAGAATGAAAGGGAAAATAAACGAATAGAAGAAAATAAAGAGGGAAAGAATGAAAGAGAAGAAAAACAATGAAGAGAATTAAATAAAGAATGAAGAGAATTAAATAAAGAATGAAAGATAAAATAAACGAATAGAATAAAATAAAGAGGGAAAGAATGAAAGAGAAGAAAAACAATGAAGAGAATTAAATATAGAGCGAAAGAATGAAAGAGAAAATAAACGAATAGAATAAAATAAGGAAGGAAAAAATGAAAGAGAAGAAAAACAATGAAGAGAATTAAATAAACAGCGAAAGAATGAAAGAGAAAATAAACGAATAGAATAAAATAAGGAAGGAAAAAATGAAAGAGAAGAAAAACAATGAAGAGAATTAAATAAAGAGCGAAAGAATGAAAGAGAAAATAAACGAATAGAAGAAAATAAAGAGGGAAAGAATGAAAGAAAAGAAAAACAATGAAGAGAATTAAATAAAGAGCGAAAGAATGAAAGAGAAAATAAACGAATAGAATAAAATAAAGAGGGAAAGAATGAAAGAAAAGAAAAACAATGAAGAGAATTAAATAAAGAGCGAAAGAATGAAAGAGAAAATAAACGAATAGAAGAAAATAAAGAGGGAAAGAATGAAAGAGAAGAAAAACAATGAAGAGAATTAAATAAAGAATGAAGAGAATTAAATAAAGAATGAAAGATAAAATAAACGAATAGAATAAAATAAAGAGGGAAAGAATGAAAGAAAAGAAAAACAATGTGAGAGAATTAAATGTTGAGCGAAAAAATGGAAGAGAAAATAAACGAACAGAATAAAATAAAGAAGGAAAGAATGAAAGAAAAGAAAAACAATGAACAGAATAAAATAAAGAGCGAAAGAATGAAAGAGAAAATAAACGAATAGAATAAAATAAGGAGGGAAAGAATGAAAGAAAAGAAAAACAATGAATAGAATTAAATAAAGAGCGAAAGAATGAAAGATAAAATAAACGAATAGAAGAAAATAAAGAGGGAAAGAATGAAAGAGAAGAAAAACAATGAAGAGAATTAAATAAAGAATGAAGAGAATTAAATAAAGAATGAAGAGAATTAAATAAAGAATGAAAGAGAAAATAAACGAATAGAAGAAAATAAAGAGGGAAAGAATGAAAGAGAAGAAAAACAATGAAGAGAATTAAATATAGAGCGAAAGAATGAAAGAGAAAATAAACGAATGAAAGAGAAAAAATGAATAGCATGAAATAAAGAGGGAAAGAATGAATAAGAAACGGAATGAATGGAATTAAATAAAAAAGGAAAGAATAAAATGAATGAAACTGCAAAAAAAAAACCAAAAAAAAAACCCCAAAAACCGAGACGGGAAGAAATACTAATAGAAAAATGAGAAAGTCAGGAGAAAGTGAGTGGAACGGAAAAAATAGAGAAAAAAACCTGAAACAATGAGATATGAGGAAAAAAGTAACCGAAAGTGATTGAAAAGCCAAGTAGGTAGAATGAGATTATGAAAGAAAAAGACAAACAGATAGTAGGGGTTTAGATATTAAGAGATGAGAGGAAAAGACGACGGGGAAGTAAGAAATAGTTTAAGATAATGTGTTTTGTATATATATACATATATATATATATATATATATATATATATATATATGTATTTACTAGTTTTTGTTTTTTAACGAATATGGGAAAAAGAGAAAAATCCCGTGTGCGTGCGTGTGAGCGTATCGGAGAAAGTGGAGGGAGAGAACAGTATCAGGAGAATCTAGTAGTACTTGGAAAAACAATAAGCCAAAACAAAAAACGTTAAACATTGCGAAAGCGAAAGTGAAAGTGAAAGTGAAAGCGAAGATAGACGTTATAGTGAAAGCAACCACGATTTTGCTCGCAGCAGCTAAAGCCGAGGAATCGGCACATCTGAAAGAACGCATTGTTATTGTTGCAACTGCTAGATCACGCGGGCGAGAAACGGCAGTCGCTGTAAGAAAAGATGGCAGAAGCGGTGGCGGAGATAAAGACGGGTGGCGAATAGGGCGGAAGGAAGAAAAAAGAAAAGCATGACATTGTCACCATTGTCATTTAGGTTGGCCATCGCTGTCATCAGCGGGTAACGGATAGAAATTTTTGGGAACTGGAGGAATGTCAAGGAGATGATATACAAAAATAAATATGAGTGCATAGTTTTAGATGTATAAAGCTGTATACATTATTGAACATATTAAATATTAATATATATATATATATATATATATATATATATATATATATGTGTGTGTGTGTGTGTATGTATGTATGCATGTATGTATGTAAAAAACACGTTATTCCATGGTTAAGCGGAAGTATGGATACTCAGTTCATCTATTAAACGGTAAATTTATTTATTTTTATCAACCGCCTTGAATATTCGAAAATTCTTAGATTAAAATATGCGTCCCCTGGCAGGAATCGAAACTACGCCCGCCTTTTGCAGGAGAAATGTTTTCAATAAATAAATAAATGGAACGTCTATTTAAATATGAGTATCCACTAAAATAACCTTTAAAGTTTATATATATATATATATATATATATATATATATTAACTTTAAAGGTTATTTGGCCCAAAGATTGTGAGTAGTTCAATACCTGACTACTGCAGTGGTTAACAAATAACTTAGAGAGTTGAGTTAAAAGGGGAATAACTACATAACTACATGACATTCGGAAGTGGCACTGCACATGGAAAGACAATGATATACCCCGTGATCAAAATAAAAGGTTTGCTTCAAAATTCTTCCCGAAGAAGGCCGGAGCGTAAAACGGCCGAAAAGTCGTAATCTTAGCAATAAAGGCTACATATTATGATTACTTTTGGACAGAGTTCAAATCTTTTCCAAATTATTAATTTATATTGTATTTTCTTGTTATGTTGAGAATATATTTATGAACTCATTTTCATTAGTTAAGTTGCAATTGGACACTTAATTTTAGGCTGTTGTTATTGTGGTGTAACATGATATTTAGGAAGTGTAAAACATAGTCTTTTACCATTTCAGAAGTGAATTACATCATATGTCCGATTTTTTTAGTTTACCAACAAGGTCAGGTAAATTAGATTTGCGGGATATATCAATAGAGTTTCGTCAATATATCGCAAGTATGTTTTTTGTATAATAAAATATTTACTTTAAATTATATATCGTTTTCTTCGATAGATAGATAGATAGATAGATAGATAGATAGATAGATAGATAGATATTAATGACTGAACTGAGATAGATAGATAGATAGATAGATAGATAGATAGATAGATAGATAGATAGATAGATAGATAGATATCCGAGTGAATACAGAACGAAGAATTCTTACAACGACCAAAATATCAAATCCAAAGTTAAGATTAAACATGCAAACCTACATTAATTATAAAGACTCTGCTTAAATAAAAATAAATAAAAAAATATCCACGCCAACTACTATCGGCTCTTCTAAGAAATCCATAAAGATATAGTCTAGTCACTAGATAATTAAAACTTACAACTGTCTAGAAATCATTAATCAACCACATAAGAAACACCCTCTCCAAACATTCCAACGGTCAGAGACTTATTCCCCTATCACTAACCCCCACCAACACCTGAACAAAACTAACTAAATATAAAGAAAAAGGATTTCCAGTATTTTACACACCGCCTGATGAGTCATTGAAGTTTCAATGTAGAAACAAGCGTACCTTCGTAGCGGATATATATAGAATAATTATGTACATGTTCTAAAATATAATTTATAGATAGATAGATAGATAGATAGATAGATAGATAGATAGATAGATAGACAGAAACAGACTACTCTAGATAGATAGATAGATAGATAGATAGATATGAACAGACTACTCTAGATAGATAGATAGATAGATAGATAGATAGATAGATAGATAGATAGATAGATAGATAGATAGATATGAACAGACTACTCTAGATAGATAGATAGATAGATAGATAGATATGAACAGACTACTATAGATAGATAGATAGATAGATAGATAGATAGATAGATATGAACAGACTACTCTAGATAGATAGATAGATAGATAGATAGATAGATAGATAGATATGAACAGACTACTCTAGATAGATAGATAGATAGATAGATAGATAGATAGATATGAACAGACTACCTAGATAGATAGATAGATAGATAGATAGATATGAACAGACTATCTAGATAGATAGATAGATAGATAGATAGATATGAACAGAATAATTTAGATAGATAGATAGATAGATAGATAGATAGATAGATAGATAGATAGATAGATAGATATGAATAGACTACCTAGATAGATAGATAGATAGATAGATAGATAGATAGATAGATAGATAGATAGATATGAACAGACTACCTAGATAGATAGATAGATAGATAGATAGATAGATAGATAGATATGAACAGACTACACTAGATAGATAGATAGATAGATAGATAGATAGATAGATAGATATGAACAGACTACCTAGATAGATAGATAGATAGATAGATAGATAGATAGATATGAACAGACTACCTAGATAGATAGATAGATAGATAGATAGATAGATATGAACAGACTACTCTAGATAGATAGATAGATAGATAGATAGATAGATAGATAGATATGAACAGACTACCTAGATAGATAGATAGATAGATAGATAGATAGATAGATAGATAGATAGATAGATAGATAAGGAACAGACCAAGCACTAGATAGATAGATAGATAGATAGATAGATAGATAGATAGATAGATATGAACAGACTACTCTAGATAGATAGATAGATATATAGATAGATAGATAGATAGATATGAACAGACTACTCTAGATGGATAGATAGATAGATAGATAGATAGATAGATAGATAGATATGAACAGACTACTCTAGATAGATAGATAGATAGATAGATAGATAGATAGATAGATAGATAGATAGATAGATATGAACAGACACTCTAGATAGATAGATAGATAGACAGACAGATAGATAGATAGATAGATAGATAGATAGATAGATAGATATGAACAGACTACTCTAGATAGATAGACAGATAGATAGATAGATAGATAGATAGATATGAACAGACTACTCTAGATAGATAGATAGATAGATAGATAGATAGATAGATAGATATGAACAGACTACTCTAGATAGATAGACAGATAGATAGATAGATAGATAGATAGATAGATATGAACAGACTACTAGATAGATAGATAGATAGATAGATAGATAGATAGATAGATAGATAGATAGATATGAACAGACTACTCTAGATAGATAGATAGATAGATAGATAGATAGATAGATAGATAGATATGAACAGACTACTCTAGATAGATAGATAGATAGATAGATAGATAGAATTGTCATTTTCTACATTTGAGATCATAATAAAGAAAATATACCCTCCGACTGAGTTCAAACCAAGCATTAGTTATATTTATTAACAAAACCCACCAATTCATAGACTAGTAGATGTAATTTCACAAAGTTAAAAAGCTAAGTCTCCTACAAGCATTTGTAGCTATCATAAAATAACATTCAAAATAATACTTCATCGATCGATTTGATATTTTACAGTTTATCAACCCTTTGTTAGCTATTTAAAGCATTTATTAGATTTCGCGATTAATTTTTTTTTTTTCTGAGGACAGTAGTTATTACATTGAAACTTTCCGAGCATGAAATTAATTTTCTAGATGCAAGTATTACTATAAAACACATATATGTGGCGAGAAGTTGGAATCTTACGCTTTTCATGAATATATATTATAAATTATGTTTTAGAACATGGACATAATTTCTTCTATATATGTCCTCTTCCCTACAATCATATGTTTGTTTCAGTGTTTGGATCTAAACACTTCCTCAGGGGAAAATCTGTTTGGATTTAAACACTTCCCTGAGGAAGTGTTTAAATCCAAACACTGAAACAAACATATGAGACACATTAACTTAATTACCAATAACCCCAACTAACCCCCACAACAACAACGAACCAAATATAAACAGAGGATGATTCCAAACTTTTATTTCTCCCGTTGATGTGTTTGGGTCCCAAACACTGAAACAACCATATGATTGTAGGGAAGAGGACATATATAGAAGAAATGATCAGGCGAGATTTTTATCATACTTATATAACACAATCAGGAGGCTATCCATAGTCAAGTGGTTAAGACAGTACCAGATCAAATGGTAGCTTCCCCTATGTAAATAGGGGTCGCAGGTTCGAATCCTGCTGGATGGCACACATTTTCGCAATAAAAATTTATCGTGAAATAATCAGGCCGGTAGATATAAATATAAAATACTGTTTAATTAAAAACGGAATCTCTACTTAAATACGAGTATCGGTAAAAATAATGTCCAAAATAATTCATTACAAATTGTCGGTTGCTTATAACCAAGTTTCGTTAAATTTCGTTAATTTCCGTAACATGTTTACATATATATATATATATATATATATATATATATATATATATATATATCAGTAAAGAACAGGTAGAAAAAAAGTGTTTCTAATCAAACATGTTTCACATTAATAATCTTCTTCAGTGATTTTTTGAAGGCAAAGATTCATCTATAAAAAAACACTAAATAAGTTTGTTAATGTTAAACATGTTCGATTAAATACATTGTCCTGCCTGTTTTTAGATATTCTATTTATCTTGTCGGATTTCAGTCTATATATTCAACTCCTTCACTAAATGCTACCTGCGTGACTTCTAGTGAGGCAGTCAAGAGATAGTCGTGAGGCAGTCAGAAGACAGTCTAGACGTAGTCGTGACGCAGCGTTAACTTGACAGTTCGTACGTACACTTCTATCTGCTGACTATTAACTCTCTTACTTTATATATATGTTCTGTTATTCTAATACACAGGTTAAATCTACCTTCTTGTTTTTATGTCTTACTTCTTGGCGCTAAAAGTCCACAACAACCTGACGACGAAGATTTGCGACTAAGATTTATGCGAAGATTTGCGACTAAGATTTATGCGAAGATTTGCGAAGACCATCAGGATTAGAAAGAAAGCTTCTTAAAACACAGGCAAACGAGTTTTCGTAAAAGAATTACGTGTATTTGTCAGTGGAAGTACGAAAATTATTTTTATTTCTTTGGTCAGAATTTTTTTTTCATTTGTAAAGCATCTGGTAAAAACCAGAAAAGTAAAAATGGAATAAAAAAAGACACCTATCATGGAGGATTTCCAAAGTCTTTTATTAAATCTTGTAAAAGTACCAGAATGAACAGCAAGAGAACTGGCAGTAACAGCTGCTCTGAACAGGAAAAAAGGAAAAATTATTACTGCAAAACCAAAAAGAAAATCAAGAGAGACAGCTCGAATTTCAAAAGCAATTTTTGAACAAACAAGTCATAACAATTCCATCGTAAACGATTTTTCTTTTTCGCAAGACACCATTTGGAGTGCGAGAAAGAATTTTTATACACTCCCGAGGAAGACATAAGATTTGTGTCATACTTTAAGAGATATGAGGATTTATATATATGTAAAAATTGGAGTGACGCGAAAAAATTATGTCTTCCGAGGAAAGTTGGCTCTACGAAGCATACAAAATTCATAAACCACATTCTGCCGCAGATGACCAGTAAAATTACTCACCGAGCTTTTCAGTCCAAAGACATCTCTTTTTCATAAAAGATGAGAATGTCTTAATCTAACTAGGAAAAAATGGGACGGTTATATCACTTTTGCGTCAATAGTAAACAACCACTGTGATGATTTTAGACTGTCGGAGCTAAGTGCTAATAATTTCAAATGTTTTATATTCGTGCAAGGACTAGTTTCAACAAAAGATGCATAAATTAGTCCAAGAATACTAAACAAATTAGGGAATGAGCCGAATATAACTCTTCAGCAGATCGTTGAAGAATATCAGATGTACGTCAGTGTAAAGCAGGATTCTACAAGGGAACTAAAAAGTTCTGCCCGTTTTTAAAAGAAGAAAAAAAAACGCTTCACAATATGTATAGCTTATATTTAGTCTTCGAAGTAATTGCCATCGGCATCCAGCACCTTCTGCCAACGTGTCTCCAGCTGTTCAGTGACCTTGTGGTAGAACTCAGGAGGTTTTAACGCAAAAATGTCCGTGAGGGCTGTGCGCAAGTCTACTTCATTGGTGAAGGATTTCCCACGAAGATGATTACCCAGGAATTGGAAGAGGTGGTAATCGGATGGCGCAACGTCAGGTGAATAAGGTGGATGGCACAAAGTCTTCCACCCAAGTTGCTGTATGGTATCCCTGATCACTCGCACGACATGCGGCCTGGCGTTGTCATGGAGGAAAAGCACACCTTTGCGATTCACTAGTGCTGGCTCCTTCTGGCGCAATGCCTGTTTCACATGTTTCAATTGCTGCGAATATACATCTCCAGTGACCGCTTGGTCCGTTTGTAGCAGTTCATAATGAACCACTTGACGATCTGTCCACCAGACACAAAGCATAATCTTTCGTGAGTGCATAGGCGGTCTTGCGGTGTGAGGGACAGCATCCTGAGGAGACAACCAATGTCTGGAACGCTTCGGAGTTTCGTACAGAACTCACTTTTCATCACTGGTTAGCACTCAATTGAATAAGAATGCGGTACGGTGGCGAGAAAGAAGCGATACGCAGGCTACCACGTTGTTTCTTGTGGACCTCTAACAGCGTTTGCGGGACCCACTTGTTCAGTTTGTACGTTTTACCTAGGCGGTGCAGGTGAAATCTAACTGTTTCATCGTCAACGTTGAACTGTCTTGCAAGTTCACCACATGTTAGACTACTGTTCTCTTCAATGGCCGCCTTCAGGACTCCGTCATTCAAGACCCGTGGTCGTCCACTACGAGATTCATTATCTGAGAGACAAATATCCCGACTTGAATTTTCGAAATCAACGCCTTGCAGTACGTTCATCCACAGCACTATCCCCAAACGGTTGATATATGCAGCGACTTTTTTTTTAATCATCTCACCCCAAGCAAGGCATTCCACTGCCACTATTGCGCATGGGGCTACATAGGGGAAGGTAAAGAGAAGGAGTGTTTAGACATAGGGAATGTCAGGAGGAAGGTGACAGATGAGTAAGGATACCGAGGATGAGGGTTGGGCAGATGGCAAGAGTGTTTGATAGAATGGGAGCAGGTTAGTGTGTTAGGAGGTGTCTATTGACCTTACATTTAAACTCCTGGAGATTGTAGCCGTCGGGGAAGCAATCGTTTGGAAGAGAATTCCACAGTCGGGAAGTGTGAGGAAAGAAACTGTTGGAGTAGAAGTTGCGGCTGCATTTTATCGGTTTCACTGTAAAAGGGTGGGATCTAGTTGCTAATCTAGTATCTCGTTCAAATTCGTATTTAGGGGGCACCAGTGATCTAAGTTCGTCGGAGCAGAAGCCGTGAAAGTATTTATAGAAGAGACACAGGGAAGCCACGTCGCGCCGGTGAGAGAGAGACTGCAGGCGGTCTGCCAAATCGGTATCTATCACATTACAGACCCTCCTCTGAACCTTATCGAGAAGCCCGAGGAGAACAGCAGGGGCACCCGACCAGATATGGCAGCAGTATTCAATGCACGGGCGGATGGTAGATTTATATATGTGCAGGATAGATTTAGACGGAAAAAACTTCCGGGCCATACACAGAGAACCGACTTTCATAGCAGCGGATTTAGCAATGGATTCGATATAGTCATTCCATTTGAGGTCCGCTGAAAGTGTGAGACCAAGGAGGCGTAGTGTTTTACTCTCTGGGAGGCAAGCCTGGTCCATGCAGCTGCTGATAAGCCCACTTTGAATTCGTAGCAAACAGACACTTCCATCCTTCTCACAGCTGTCCGCCTTATAACTAACGGCCGGGCACGGTGCGCGTGCTTTTTATAACATCTGATGTTCCTACTTCCGGCTCTCCGAATTAGAAAACAATTGCTGCACGCATTTCGTATATGTTTCAACTTCATTCAACGACTAATCAAAAAACGGAGAGAACTTTTTTGGTTAACTTGTAAAAATATGAAAGAATCGGTTAAGGCTAACGTCAAAAAAGTACGCTACAAACAGAAGCAAACAAATTCTATTAAAATTAATGAAACAAAGAATAAGGTAAAATAAATTCTCTCCTAACACATGTTACGGATGTGGGTCTTTACACTAGTATAGAGATTTTCTTTCCGGAACAAAAAATGTTACACATGTAACCGAGTCGGACACAAAACCTCGCGTTGCCGATCGAAAAATAAAACCATTAGCTACATAAAATACAAGTTCGGACGAACTAGAAGGTGATAATACAAAGACATTCGTGCACGTAAAAATGTTAAACAAAAGTGTGGAATTTCAACTAGACTCGGGGTCTGATTTGACAATAGTAAACTTGCAAACATGGAAAAGATTAGGCATACCAACCATGATAAAATCTAGCAAGATTTGTCACAGGGGAAAAATTGAATTCAAGTGAGAACTGATTGTTAATGCAGCGTTCAACGGGAAGACTCTTAAATTAAAATTAGTCAAGAAAGTCTGAAAAATACTAATAGCCTATTTGGCACTAATTGTTTGACACAATTCCAGCTTTGGGAGATACCTATAAATTAATGCAGCCAAAAAGTTGAAAATTGGAATGCCGAAGCTGAAAAATTTGAAAAGGAACTGAACAAAGTCTATTCAGGATTTTTTTCTGGTGGGTTAGACAGATGTACCTAAATTATGGCTAAAGTTTGACTGAAAGACAATATCCAGTCAGTGTTCAAAAAGAAGATAAATCGAACATTCTTTCCCAAGCTATAATTTCAAAAGCCATTTTAACCAGAGTTTGTTTTATGTTACTAAGTACATTAAGGATTGGCTTCGGCGAGGATGAGACTACGCGCGCTCACGATATGAAGTTTCTATTATTATTACTGCTGATTTATAAATAATTAACTTAGAAAATGTGTGTGTGTGTTCTCAGATGGTGTGTATCTGTAGAAGACATAAAATGATATGAATTAAAAGGGAAAAGAAAAAATATTATTTAGTCAACTTACATTTATACTTTAATATGATCGATAGCAGCACTTTATCGGTATTCCTTGGTCAAATTTGAGGTCATATTTATTTCTATGTATAACTAAAGCATTTGATAAATTTTAGTGGACGTTACAGAGTTCGTAGGTAATGTTATGTGTCTGTTTCTGTCTAGCATATTGTCATTGTTATTGTTGTTAATAATGTTATATTTTTATGATTTCGAATTCCAGTTGAATTCGTTGCATTCACTGACGCGCAAATATTCTTGAGAAAGGTATTAATCCGTTCCCTCTCCTTTCATCTATGGGTTAAATAGCAGACCAGATTGGGTTCTACAATCTAGAAAACCATTCCACCGCAGAAAGTAATGGCAACCTACTGCGGGAAAATTCTTCCCAGTCAGTCATGTCTCTTTCGAAATATCATCGTCCAAGATTAAAGAAATAACTTAAAATATATAAAAGAAAATACGAACATTTGAAATATAGAAAAGAAATTGGCATACTTCTTTTAACAAGTCACCGAAAAACAAATTATACAAGTAATATTTTTTTTTTATAGAAAATCGTTGAGAAAATCAGATTTGTTATTTTTGTTATCGTCTATGAGATGGAGTTTGTAGTCAAATGTGCTCGGAATTCCCACTATTTCGTCTCTGGGGGTAGCTGCTCACTGGTTCGACATTGTCAGACTTTCTGTCTTCTATCAGAGATTAACCAAGACAAGGCTATGCCGAAGGGCAGTCTGGGATAAATAAAGAAGATCCCGAACCCGCTTATTTTATTTTTGCCCGAACATACGCTCCAAGATTGCTAATGGATAAAAACCGGCCTTGTACCACATCTGACCTAGTGGGGAGGATCGTAAATACCGTTCGAGCCACTCACTTGTTCGACACTGTCAGACTCTCTGCCTATGGAACCTAGCCGAACGTATGCCGAAGGGCAAAAATTCGTCTCACAGAAAATAGACTAGAACGGGGCCTATGCGATATTTTTTCCCGAACGTATACGCTTGGGATGCATCACGGTAAAACTGGTCTTGTTCCATATCCCGCCATTGTGGGAAAGCTCAGGTAAAGCGCATGATGGTGATTTTCTAAGGATAGATAACTCACTACCTAATTTTAATGGTTCTAGCATTTTAAGCTTTCTAACCATTACACCACATCGAGGTTCCCAAAATTGATTTTCTAAGCACCTCTTCAATGTGGCACAAAGCCGAAAGTATGGGGTACCCAGTGAGGATAGAACTCAGTTGTAATAGGTGCTAGCAAGACAAGCTTGCTAACCATTGCACTACGTCGGGTTGCCCATACTTAAGGAGCATTATGCATTTTATAAGTACGCAATTATATAAGGTCTGCCGCGGGCAGAATCAAAGTGTTGTATCTGTTCTCATGTACTCACTTCTTTCTCGCCGGCCAGGAAGTAATGACCAGCTAAGACTAGCTTTTCACCATCTTTGATAAGCTATGAGAAGCTTTGTACCCAGTTGCCGCATAAGTGGGGGCTGGGTAATCTTTGATCAATGACCTGAGCGTACACGCTCATGTTCCCCACGTTAAAAACTGACCTTGTGTCACAACTCACTCCAATGGGGGAGTAGAGTAAATCAAATGTACGCAATTATACTGACAATATCGGATAAGCAGCGAGAGATTTGGTAAGGCTTATTTTTATTTTTACTTTTTTAAGAGTCATTCTGTCATCGTAAATAGAATTTTGACCCTAGATTGAACCCGGGATTGAACCAGAACTATTTTCGAGGTACAGGAATTCAAATCTGCTTTGCACCGTCTAGCGACTGTGATTCTTGTGTGCAAACGGAGTTTTGTGTCCGTGTGTTCGTGTTCGCTTTTTTCGCTCGTGTTCTGACGCACACGCGATAAGACGACTTTGCTCATTTTCATTTACCTTCTTTGTCTGTCATATGAAGAGGGAATATTTTGCCACTGTCGTGGCCGTGACTATATTCGATGTGCGTCACCTGAAAAAATTGATGAAGTTTAAATCACCTTAGCAAAAATATTAGTCTGTTCATATCTATCTATCTATCTATCTATCTATCTATCTATCTATCTATCTATCGCAGTCCGTTCATATCTATCTATCTATCTATCTATCTATCTATCTATCTATCTATCTATCTATCTATCTATCTATCACATCCGTTCATATCTATCTATCTATCTATCTATCTATCTATCTATCTATCTATCTATCGCAGTCCGTTCATATCTATCTATCTATCTATCTATCTATCTATCTATCTATCGCAGTCTCTTCATATCTATCTATCTATCTATCTATCTATCTATCTATCTATCTATCTATCTATCGCAGTCTCTTCACATCTATCTATCTATCTATCTATCTATCTATCTATCTATCTATCTATCTCTCTCAGTCTCTTCATATCTATCTATCTCTCTCAGTCTCTTCATATCTATCTATCTATCTATTGCAGTCTCTTCATATCTATCTATCTATCTATCTATCTATCTATCTATTGCAGTCTCTTCATATCTATCTATCTATCTATCTATCTATTGCAGTCTCTTCATATCTATCTATCTATCAACTATTGCAGTCTCTTCATATCTATCTATCTATCTATTGCAGTCTCTTCATATCTATCTATCTATCTATCTATCTATCTATTGCAGTCTCTTCATATCTATCTATCTATCTATCTATCTATCTATCTATCTATCGCAGTCTCTTCATATCTATCTATCTATCTATCGCAGTCTCTTCATATCTATCTATCTATCTATCTATCTATCTATCTATCTATCTATCTATCTATCTATTGCAGTCTCTTCATATCTATCTATCTATCTATCTATCTATCTATCGCAGTCTCTTCATATCTATCTATCTATCTATCTATCTATCTATCTATCTATCGCACTCTTCATATCTATCTATCTATCTATCTATCTATCTATCTATCTATCGCAGTCTCTTCATATCTATCTATCTATCTATCTATCTATCTATCTATCTATCGCAGTCTCTTCATATCTATCTATCTATCTATCTATCTATCTATCTATCTATGCAGTCTCTTCATATCTATCTATCTATCTATCTATCTATCGCAGTCTCTTCATACCTATCTATCTATCTATCGCAGTCTCTTTATACCTATCTATCTATCTATCTATCTATCTATCTATCTATCTATCGCTTGTGAGATGCTTGCGAACATGAAGAAATTAGAGTCCTTTCAAAAGAGAGGAGGATATCCCTGAACAGAGAATTCAGAGGAATAGATTAGATTCCTTTTTCGACAGAGAGACAGGATGTTTGGAGAATCTTCAAAGAGATATGATTGTACACTGCAGAATTTCGTACTACGAATACCGAGAATGTTAAAGAAAGAAACGTGAGGGGCTTCGATGGGTTTTTTTGCAAGCTAATTTTGTTTTTAGCACTTTTGCAAGCTTAATAATTTTGTCATGATATTGTTTTGGACATGATATTGTTTTAAGTAGAAACGAACGAAAATACTATCAGCTACCTGTCTTGTACTTACTTATAACGGCATTCATCCTGGGCGGGTCGAATCGGCTTCAATTGGTGTAAAAACATTCCCGTAGTAGGTTACTAATTGTTAATGCGGTAGATTGGTTACCAACTAAAGCTATAGAACCCAATTTCTCTTGTTATTTACTCACAGCAAGGAAGAAAGAGATGGATTCGTATCTTTTCCAAGGATTTTAGCACGTAAGAGAATTCGACTGGGATTCGAACTTAGCTCTCTGGTTACTCAATCTGAGCAGTTATCCAATACTCTACCGTGCCTCCAAATCAGCTGCTGGACGTCAAAAGAAGCTGGTGCAAGAACCCTAATATTATTCGACTCCTGATTAGAGCAACCTCTCTGAGCGCTACCTAAGAGTTCAGGCTCCTTACTATCAATCGTGATATAGCAACAAGAAAACTGTCAACCCAGTACTCTCAGTACGAAGAGTCGTAACCTCCAGCCAGCCTTATCACCAAAATATCATGACAGCCATCCTTGTTAAAGCCTCAGAAGGAACCAGAAATCTCATTTTAAACAGGAAACAAATCAGTTGAAAAGATGAGTGAGTAATACGGATAGGGTATTTGTCAGACCTACATTTTCTTGCTGAAAAAAGAATGAATAAAAAATATAATAAGTGAAAAGATTAGAAAATAAAATCACTTGTGCAGGTGGGGAAGTTAGAGGTATACAGTTACCCTAAGTGCGATATATTTCTAGGAGCAAAACGAGTTGGCATAAAACTTGTCTTTCCTTTTGTGTATATTTTCTTTATAGACATATTTAATTTAAATCCTACATTTTTACATATCTAAACTTATTTATAAATGGAACTTTGTGTGTGTGTGTATGTGTGTGTGTGCGTGTGTGTGTGTGTGTGTGTGTCCATTACCTATAGACTTCGAAACGGCTAAACCGATTTTCTTGAAAATTTACACAGTTGTACTATAAGCGTCTGCGAGTGTTCTTAGCTAGGTTTTGTGTCGAGGTACCCGCGATAAATATCGAAAATTGATAATAAAAAATTGGGTTATAGAAGGAGTGGTCCGATTTTAATCAAATGTAATACACTCATAGACAAAGACATAAGAAACGATATTCAAAAGTTTCAAGGTTGCTGTTCTTACAATAGTGCAGAACATCGATAATATATATATACAAGGCAATATGTTTGTGTGTGTGTATTTGTTTAATGCCTGTATGTCTGTATTTTTTCAGCCCTTTTATTTTAGTTTTTGCTTCGGGTTTGGCTCTAAGTAGGTATAATTGTAGTTCTTAATCTCAGCCATGATACCATTTACTCAGAGGACTTATTTAGCCTTCAAAATTCAGTTTAAGACAAAAAAACTTATTTGATATCGATACGAGGAAATCAAAATTTGACTTACATCCATTCATTTTTCTTTCAGTCTACGGTTTCGGTTTAACTGGAAACAACTATTGCTTTTTATTCTTTCGTGCCAACGACCAAAGTGTCTGAGCTCCAGGACCATGGATTAGTTTTAAAGCTTTCATTACACCCGAGCAACGCCGGGCTATACTGCTAGTTTATATATGTGTGTAAGGATGATACGGAAATCGAACAGAAGTAGAGAAAAGAGACAAATTTGCAAAGTATTTTATTAACAACGAATTTAACCTTCGTTAGGTAGGCGTCTTCAGGTCAGAATGAAAAACAAATCTCTCTCTCTCTTTCTCTCTCTCTCTCTTTCTCTCTCTGTGTGTGTTCCAAGTGTGCCTGGTATTACAGGTGTGACCGTTCCTTCACTTTCTTCTCGGTTTGCTTCTCGGGCGAGTTTCTGTTATTTTCTCATTTTTTTTTTTTTGATAACTTTCACATTCACTCGAAAGTCTGCGAATATGGGTCTTGTATTTCTGTCCTATGTAATCGTGTTTGTCTCTCTCGTTTCGACGAAGTAGCCGGTCTGAATGTCAATGCTCAACAGTATGATCTATGTTGATAGAATTTCTATAGATTCAGTCAGTCAGTTAGTTAAGTGCCGTACGTGATACACGCTTGGGCGATCATGTCTCGAAAGAGACATGACTGACTGGGCAGAAGATTATCCCGCAGTAGCTTGCCATGAAGAAATCCTAATAGGGATGATTTTTTTTAAGTAACATTTCTGGAATATTTAAATATTTATGCTTCCAACTATTCAAGTAGTTAAGTGCCATACGTGATACACACTTTGGGCGATCATGTCTCGAAAGAGACATGACTGACTGGGCAAAAAATTATCCCGCAGTAGGTTGCCATTGCTTTCTGTGGTAGACTGGTTGCCAGCCAAGGATACAGAACCCAATCTGTCCTGTTATTTGACTCATTATTCTAGGGAAGAGTTGGATTAATACATTTCCCAAGGGTATTTGAGCGTAAGTGAAGGCAATGAATTATAGATTACGGGAAAGAAATAATTTGCAGTATTCTCAGAGAAAAAATGTTCACACCCTCTCATGTTTACTTTAGCCTTCTTTTGTACTTCAATATGATTTCCCAATCGATTTCGCTGTTTACAGCTGTGTGGATGAGTTGCTTTGATGAAAACCGTAGTATAATGAATTTAGTGAGAATAGTACTTGTTGGTGACCTTAGTAGACATTTACTTTCCACTTGTTTCAATGTTGCGGCTAAGGGAAAAGTTTAGTAAGATTTTTAATAAAAGAGGTGCCGAAACAACCGGGAATGATGATGATGGTGATTATGATGATGATAATGCTGGAATTTTGTTTTTATCTGCAAAGAAAACTGACGACAACTTTGCGATAAGGAATATGTACACAGAAAATTCTCACAGGCATTAATAGTTTCTCAGTTCTTTTAGATAACAAGAACACGTAATCGAAAATATCTTTTGTATTTTCAAATCATTTACTGTTTTCATGAAAGATTTTCACACGAAAATTACTTTGATTTTCTTATATATATATATATATATATATATATATATATATATATATATATATTTCAGTGTATCGAGGCAGCAAAGACTGTTAAATATAAAAGACAATGAATGTCTATTATGTTTAATCATGAGCCGCTCTAAACATCGTATTTTGGTTTTAATTTCAGGAATAAAATAAAGACAAAAATACTCCAACATTTGGATAATTTTTTATTAAGTTGGTTCTAAGCGTTCAGTCACATTTTAATCAACAATACAATAATACTCACTCATACACACAGTAAAAAGAACCTTCAGATATTGGAGGACATCTACATTAAATCAAAACAACACACACTTAATAAAGTCACATTGAAATCTGGTCATAACACATTACATTGCATTTAAATATATGGTTCTGTTAACATTTCGAACTCTCACGTGGTTTGACGTCATAGAACTGCATTACAAATTGACGAACGGCATTTGCTATTTTTGGTAACTGTTATCGTTGCTTAGCAAAATTTTAGATCAACACAAGATAAAATCATCTTTCA
Source organism: Ascarosepion bandense (assembly GCA_037127315.1). Classification (NCBI taxonomy): domain Eukaryota; kingdom Metazoa; phylum Mollusca; class Cephalopoda; order Sepiida; family Sepiidae; genus Ascarosepion; species Ascarosepion bandense. Next base: position 849,336 of record JBBBDQ010001135.1, read on the forward strand.
TGGTGGATGTTTTTATGTTAACATCTCTGTAACCTCTCTGAAGATGGCTCATGTGAGTCGAAATGGGAAAAGTGTGTGACACTGATGAGAAAATACTTTGAAAAATAGAAAAAAGTAAGCTTATATCTGTATTAGAAGTCCTCATACCGAAAGATTCACCTTATTTATTGAGTGACACTTCTATCTATCTATCTATCTATCTATCTATCTATCTATCTATCTATCTCTTCATTATCTATGTATCTATCGATCTCTTCATTATCTATCGATCTATCTATCTCTTCATTATGTATCGATCTATCTATCTATCTCTTCAATATCTATCTATCTATCTATCTATCTCTTCATTATCTATCTATCTCTCTATCTATCTATCTATCTATCTATCTATCTATCTATCTCTTCATTATCTATCTATCTATCTATCTCTTCATTATCTATCTATCTATCTATCTATCTATCTATCTATCTAGCTATCTATCTATCTCTTCATTATCTATATCTATGTATCTCTTCATTATCTATCTATCTATCTATCTATCTATCTCTTCATTATCTATCGATCTATCTATCTATCTCTTCATTATCTATGTATCTATCGATCCCTTCATTATCTATCGATCTATCTATCTCTTCATTATCTATCTATCTATCTCTTCATTATCTATCTATCTATCTATCTATCTATCTATCTATGTATCTATCGATCTCTTCATTATCTATCGATCTATCTATCTCTTCATTATGTATCGATCTATCTATCTATCTCTTCAATATCTATCTATCTATCTATCTATCTATCTCTTCATTATCTATCTATCTCTTCATTATCTATCTATCTATCTATCTATCTCTTCATTATCTATCTATCTATCTATCTATCTATCTCTTCATTATCTATCTATCTATCTCTTCATTATCTATCTATCTATCTATCTATCTATCTATCTCTTCATTATCTATATCTATGTATCTCTTCATTATCTATCTATCTATCTATCTATCTATCTATCTATCTATCTCTTCATTATCTATATCTATGTATCTCTTCATTATCTATCTATCTATCTATCTATCTATCTATCTATCTATCTCTTCATTATCTATGTATCTATCGATCCCTTCATTATCTATCGATCTATCTATCTCTTCATTATCTATCTATCTATCTCTTCATTATCTATCTATCTATCTATCTCTTCATTATCTATCTATCTATCTCTTCATTATCTATCTATCTATCTATCTATCTATCTATCTCTTCATTATCTATCTATCTATCTCTTCATATCTATCTATCTATCTATCTATCTATCTATCTATCTATCTATCTATCTCTTCATTATCTATCTATCTCTTCATTATCTATCTATCTATCTCTTCATTATCTATCTATCGATCTATCTATCTATCTCTTCATTATCTATCTATCTATCTATCTCTTCATTATCTATCTATCTTTCTTTCATTATCATATCTATCTATCTATCTATCTATCTATCTATCTATCTATCTATCTATCTATCTCTTCCTTATCTAACACTAACCGAAGACGGAAAGTGCGACAGAGAGATCCAAAGGCGAATTGGCATTGCGAAGGACGCATTCCAGAAGCTGAGTAAAGTATTAAGACACAAGAAAACTTTCACTAGAAACAAAGAAGAGAGTACTAGCTTGGTATGTGATGTCGGTTCTTCAATATGGCAATGAATGATGGACAATATCATCAAAGATGAAGGAAAAACTTGAAGCAACAGAAATGTGGTTCTACAGATGCATCCTGGATATAAAGTGGGGAATCAATTCTATATTACAATCAATATATAAACTGACCCCTCACTTTGTGGTCACAACAGTTTTTATACATTTATATTCCTGAGATCCGAAAGCCCTAGGATGCATTCCAGAAGTTAAGTAAACTATTAAGAAACAGGAAAATTTCGCTAGAAACAAAGAAGTGTGTACTGGATTGGTATGTGATGTCAATTCTTCAATATGGCAGTGAATGCTGGACAATATCACCGAAGATAAGGGGAAAACTTGAAGTAGCTGAAATGTGGTTCTACAGAAGGATGCTGTGGATATCGTGGATAGAGCAATGACGAGGTGTTGAAAAGAATGGAAACGAAAAGGAAATTAATAGTGAGCATCAGGAAGAGACAAGTGAAATTCCTGGGACATGCAATGAGGAAGGAAGGCTTGGAGAACCTGATACTAACAGGCCAGACAGAGGGAAAAAGAGACAGAGGAAAGCAGCAGATAACATATTTGAAGGTCCTGAGCAGGTGGATAACAGAACGGGGGTTGAGAGACGTTACAAGAGAAAGCGTATTAAGAGCCACCAGGGGCAGGAAGACGTGGAAGGTCATGATCGCTTACGTCCTGAACGGACCTTTTAAGAAGAAGAAAAAGAAGAAGAAGAACCCTGTAAAATATGTTCATACCGACATATAAGCTTGAAATAAATTAATCTTCGTCATTTCCTGCCTTGGGCCTTCCATGTGCTCGGAATATGTGCTCTATTACAGCGATGTACTATGTTGGACGCGTAACCCACACCGTAAATACATTTACTGCTATTCATACCAGACTCTTTTGTAAATACAGAAACCTAATGTCTTTTAGAAAACTATTTTGTCGAATTGTTAAGCATTGAGATTGCAATGATTCACTTCAAAAGAGAAAAATGGTTGGGCAAGAGGGACAACTAGAATTGTGGGTGACGAAAACAAGCCGCAGGTGTCAAGAAAGGAAATGGTAGATTGAGAAATGTATCAACTCTAAAGTGTATAGCGTCTGGACGAGGTGAAAAAACATCTGAACATATCGAGTGAAACAATAGTCTAATAAGGTTTTTAACGATTTATAAATATGTCTGTAGCTGCACATACAAATTGATCGATTAATTAGTCAAGATATACTGAGTTCGCCAAAATGTTCGTACGTTTTGTTATGTTAATTCTCTACCTAATACACACGCACACACACACACATATATATATATATATATATATATATATATATATATACACTACCGGCCATAATTATTAGGCAACCCCAGTTTTAAAAAAATGTATTTCCTATTATTTTTAGTATTTATTACCAAGTGGATAATTCTAGAATTCAGGAATTCCTGTTGAATTCAGAAATTCCTGTTGAATTTCTTGCATTCACTTTCGCACAAATACCTCTGGAAATGGTATTAATCCGTTTCTTCCCTCCAGTTATGGGTTAAATAACAGGACAGATTGGGACTACTGCAGAAATTAATGTCTACCTACTGCGGGATAATCTTCTGCCCAGTCAGTCATGTCTCTTTAGAGACATGATCGCCCAAAGTGTTTATCAAGTATGGCACTTAACTGATTGCATAATTCTAAATGAAAATTGAATGGTTATTTTGTTAATACTGCACAATAACATGTGAATCAAATAAACTGTTCTGGTGTCCAGTTTTTGTGCTCTCTTCCCCATGCTAGTCTCTTCTTCTTATTGGCTGGTCAAAGCAAAGGCTTCCTGGTTGCCTTGTAAAATTTTGCAAAGTAATAATAGCGAAAGAACCATTCTATATTAATTTAGAATTATCCACTTGACAATGAATACTAAAAATAGTATGAAATACATCTTTTCCTTTAAAAAACTGGGGTGGCCTGATAATTATGGCCGGTAGTATATATATATATATTTTTAAGAAAATAAGGTATTTGTTCATCAACTATATAGTTGGGAAATTATTATTGATATCGTGCAAAAGTCAATTCATCTACAAATCAGATCTTCCACAGTGAACTAAAAAACATAAAACAGACACTCATCAATAATAATTTTCCCAACTATATAGTTGATGAACAAATACATTATTTTCTTAAAAAGCTTAACATGGAAAAAACAACACATGATACTAACCCAACCAATCCTAAACATATCACTCTCTTATACTGTAGCCAGATGCACTCCAACTACCAACTAGATGAAAACATCCTAAAAAAACTCATAAATACTAATATTTCTCCGACAGACTCTAACAAAAGAATTAAGTTCATTATATATTACACTAAATCCACTACATCTAATTCATTTGTCCGCAACGACTCTTCCCCCACCGTTAGTGATTTGCAAAAAACCAATGTAGTATATAAATTCATATGTCCATTTAGAGAATGTATCTCTAACAACCTCAATAATATCTACATCGGCCACACCACAAATTCGCTCTCACGGCGTCTGACGTTGCACTTAAATAAAAATTCAAATATATTCCGTCATTTAGAACAACACGGTTATCAACGCACACTTCTGAGAAAAACGCTTGTTGATAACACGTACATACTCAAACAAGAAAATAATAAGCAGAAACTAAAAATCCTCGAAGCACTCTACATTAAACAATTTAAACCTGGTTTGAATACAATCAATTTCGATATTTCCAATAACGTACTCAAATGTCTGTAATCAGACCAGGGACCACAACACCACTATTTTGTCACTGTCTTCGGCCATCCGCCACGGTAGGGATGGACTTATATTTTCAATTCAGTTATCTTTATTGTTAATAGCTTAAATGTTCTATGTTTACTGTGTTTTAATATTTACTCTTTGATAATGGCTTATGTGAGCCGAAAGCTTAGACCCGATAAAAAATTCAACAAATACTGTGATTTTTTGTTGTCTTTTAACGACATCACCATCAAGTATATCAGACGATATGAACGGATCCTACACAAAATTAATAGACAAAACTTGTCTATATTATTCAATGAAACCTGCATATATATATATATATATATATATAGAGAGAGAGAGAGAGAGAGAGAAGATAGTTATTATTATTGTTATAATAGTAATATTATTAGTGTTAAAATAATCATTTGATAATTTTTATTTCACGCATGCGTGTTGTTTGTTTTTGATTGTCGCCTGTACATTATAGTGAAGTCAGTTGAGAAAACGAGCAATATGACAAAACTATCTCGTCCAGAAGTCTGAAAACGGTATGTTGCACTACTTAGAATTCACCCCGAAATTTCCAATACAAATATTTCAGGGTGTTTCCGTGTCAATCTGATGATAGTGCAGATAATTTGGAAAAAGTTGGATGATTCTAATCGTGATTATGAAGTTACGGCAGCTCAGAAATTTCCAAAAGTTGTTGGTGAGGACCTCAGACTTAACACGAAGGCCAATATCAAGTTAAGAGGGTGGTGGCAGGAAACCCTATGTCTGACAACAGGAATCAGCATGAAGCCACAGAAGCAGGAGAAACCATTCGTAGCTGTCAGATAATTTCTGAGAGTACATCACCCCCAAATTCTGACCACCTAACACCATAAATTGCAACCCTCTTGATTATTTGTTGGTGAGGACCTCAGACTCAACACAGAGGCCAACACAAAGTTCCTTAAGTAGTTATAGGATACAAACCCTATATAAGCCATCAACCACCTAAAAAAAAAACAACACAAAATTGCCCACCCGCAAAATGGGATTCAAACTACCAACATTTGAGAAAAACTTAAGTAAAATCGCACATGCGCAAAAGAGGATCCAAACAACGAAAAGCTTTTCTTTTTCACAAGTCAGTGTGAAAAGCGAAACCCTAGATCCTGATTGGTTGACAAATCGAAAAATTCAAAATACGTCGAAAGTTTTGTTTTTTCATCGCTAAAAAAAAAAAATGGTCCTGGGAGCCTCGCCACAAGACCAGAATTCAATATTTAAGGATGGCCCCTGACCGGTCACGGTGAGTCAGTCAACGGGTCAGTGAGAGACAGCAGTTCGTCAGAGGGAAGCAGTAGCTGACAGTATCTCACCGTGTAAAGAAGAAACTTCAAGCTGACTCGAACTCACTGCCAATTTTCTTTTCTTCTTTTTCACTCCACGCCAACCCGGACGCAGGGCACGCCACATTTTCATTCGATCTCTTCTTCACACTGTGCCGCCAAGCCGAACAACAACAACAACAAAACAAAATGAATACGTTAAGTACAACACTTTTATTTGTTTTTCCTTCTCTCTCTCTCTGAACCTGTCGCGACCTACTAAAAAGAGGAATGTACAAAGACTTTACATTCGGCTACTACACAACCATAAACGCTAAACTTCGGCGGACATTTTAAATACCTACATTTCTCTACGAACAATTTTAACTACAAAACCGCATGCATTTTCTCAATGAACATTTTTCTTCTTACAAATATATTTTAGAGCTTAGTTAACAAAATTTCGCTTATGATTTTCTTCTTACATTTTCGTCATTCTATAAATAAATTTTTACTTTAATGTACACACAAAATACTTTTTTTTCACATTTCAACAGTCAACCTTTCAACCTTCTGATATTTAAATTGTGGGGACTTCGGACGTGTTTGGCACAAGGCCAATTTACCAAGTAACACCGAGGCCCCTACATAGGTAATGCTGACCTGGGTCAAGAGGGGGGTGTGACAACGGGAATCTGCACCAAGCCACAGAAGCCGGAGAAACCAGTCATAGCTGTCAGACAATTTCTGAGACTACATCACCCTCAAATCCTGACCACCTATTCGCTCCCAAACTGCAACCCACTTGATTATTATTTGTGGGACGTTCCGAGCCGATATCCACGGCACCAAAACGTACATATCTATTCAAGTAGCGAATATCTATGCAAAAAGAGCTGTTGTATAGCTATTCTGCCGCAGATATCGCCTGGTATTTTAAGCAATTGTTTTCTATAGAATCATTCAAAATGGATCAAATTAATGGCTTCCATTTAGAAACACAAATGTTCAATTCTAATGTAGAGTAAGTGGGAACGGGTCAGTGTAATTAGCAAAATTCTCAATAGACAATTAGCGAAATTCTCAGTACGTGAAAATGACTAAATTCTAAATTAGCAGTAAGAGGAAGATAAAAAAAAGAATTAGGCCAAATATGCCGGGACAATATATATATATATATATATATATATATATATATATATATATATATATATGTATACCTCGTTTAAAAATGAAAAATAATATTCAGAAATTCTGCGATATAATTGTATCGAAAACTTTTTAATACAAATGTGTACTGGTCTAACCCTATTATGACCAAAAACTAAGTATTAAACTGCCAATATATATATATATATATATATATATCTGTGTGTGTGTGTGTGTGTGTGTGTGTGTGTGTGTGAAAAGTGTATGTATATAATTATAAATATCAATATATATATATACAATTTGTTATAGATTATAAGCGCTCAATATCAGTAATAGAGCTGTTATATTCATATAGACAGGTTTGAATTTGTAACCCCGGGTTTCACGCTCTTGCGATCGTCTGACAAACTGATTATTTTTTTTTTTAAATTGGCTATATGTAGGGTTGCGTATATTCGTGTATTTTTGTGAAAGTGGGAGGAAAATTTGTCATGATAAAAGCAGACATATATACGCATTTGTGCACATTGTACAAATGTGTACAAATGTGCGTATATGTCATGTGTATATATATCTGCGTCTGTCACACTTTTCTATATGCCTGTTTATTTGTGTTGGATTTGTTTGTTTGTTTTTTTTTTTGGTGTTAGAGGGGTTGGTCTGTACTTTGAGTTCTGTTGACCTTTTTAAGGTCTTAGGGTTAAGTGTTTGTTTGTGGCTGAGTTCAGGATAGGTTAATCTATTTATATTGAGAGGGTTTAGGCTGTTGGCGCCTTGCGTGTTGTTATTCGGTTTAGGGGTTGGTAGGTGTTGTTTTGTTTTGGGGTTGGTTTCTTCTTAATTTAATTTATGTTATTTTGTATTGGGTGTGTGCTTTTTTTGTTTTTTATCGTGCCGATATTTTTATTTATTTATCTACTATTCTGCTGCAACTGCATTCTTTTTTGTTGGTATTGTATAGGGTTTGTTTTCTTTTTCTGTTTATTTATAGGGTTGGTTGTGTGTATTTTTGTGTTTTTTTGTGGGGGGGGTTCGTGGTTAGGGTGTTTTTTGTTTACTTAAATTTTAGCGAGAAATATTTGCGATGTTTGCATATTACTGCTAATTCGTCACTACGGTTTAATAAATCGTTGCTGTTAGGGTACTGGAGAATGTGTAGTTTTTCACGTAGACATAAAGGGCAGATGTCGTTAAGCGCAAAACATCGTGTGAAATTTGAATTCAGCTGGTCAAATCATTTTCTCGACGATTATCATTACGTTATTGTTATGGTGAAACACACCTATTCTATAGTAAATAGACTCTTCCATCTAATTTAAGTAGGAGTAGTAAGAGGAACGAGGGTCAGTCGATGTTGGACGATAGTAGTCGACAGTTAGTCGAATACGAAAGTAGTCAGTGACCTGGCAAGATTACACTGCGTAATACATATTATATCAAGTTCCTAAAGTTTTGTACGTCGAACCTATTAGAACCAAATTTAGCACAAATACTAGCTTCCACTGCGAAAATAACTCCACAACAAGTATATCCAACATTGCTGAAGTCGCTCTGATAATATAAAATTCGGCATTCCTCTTCTGGATGAAATATATTGTAACATTTAAATCGATGTCTAGAACGGGTAGAAAATGACCGAAAGGGCTACAATGATATTTCTAATTCTCACGGATTAAATTTCGAACAAGAATAAATTTGTTTGTTGCCTGTAATTCTTATAGAAATGTTACAAAATATAGTTTACTTAGAGCCCAATTTTGAAGTCTCCACTTATAGAAATAAATTGTCGGAAGCTATTTCTGTCATGAAACTTCGATAATATGTAAAACTCATATTTCCTCCGTCCATTCGCCCAGTTAATGTATTGTATTCTTTAATTGGGGATTAATTTCCCAGATCAACACAGTTTTTCAACGTTTACTGGAAATAAGTCACTGAAAATAGTTTCCCCTTTCTCACATGGCAAATTAACAAGTCATAATATCTTGAGACACTAACAGCCATTCGGTTTATTTATTTAGTGACCTCATCACCATCAACCTCACCTGCCTCCCATAAGCACGGACCAAGGGATGCTCCTTGAGAGCAATACACTGCGCCTCCTCGGTCTTACCCTTTCTTCCGATCTCAAGTTGAACCATTACATTGAGTCAATAGCTGAATCCACTGCTAGGAAGGTTGGATCATTGTGTCGGGCCAGGATATTTTTCTGCCTTAGACTATCTTGCATATATACAAATCAACCATCTATCCGTGCATGGAATACTGATGTCATATATGATCAGGCGCCCCCAGCTGTTCATCTCAGTGTTCGTGACAGGCACCAAAGGAGAATCAGTAATGTTATAGGTACAGACGGGATGTGGCTTCTCTCTGTTCTATAGATATTTTCATGGCTTCTGCTCCGACGAACTTAAGTCACTGGTGCTCCTGCCACAGGAGTTTACTTGTGCAACCAGACTGGCAAATGGGTCCCGGTTATTCACAGTTAGATCAACCAAATGCAGACGAGAATTCTACTCCATCAGCTTCTGTTCTCTCACTTCCCGACTGTAGAACTCTCTTCCATATTCTTGCTTTCCTGACGGCTACAACCTCCAGGAATTTAAATGCAATGTCAATACTCGTCTCTTAACCATCTGACTCTAGTTCTTTCTACATCACCCTGTATCTTCTCTTTTTTCTCTACCTTTGAAACTGTCATCACACCTGTATTCCTATCTTTCTCTTGCTCCTTTCTCTGACATGTCTTTCTCTGACATAATATGGCTTGTCCAGCAAATTGTAACATAGCAATCAAGAAATTCGAAAAACTGTCAAAATATAAAGACCTGGAAATTGAAATAGAAAAAACGTAGAAATTGAAAACAAGAATCGTGCCAGTGATAGTGGGTGCACAAAAAATGAAACAAAAAACACATTGAAAGCATCCCTGGAAACCCCATCTTAAGCGATATACAGTAAATTTTCTTGTTAAGTACAGCCTACATACTAAGGAGAACTTTGTCTATGTAACGCTAGGGATGTTAGGGGAGATAGAAAAACATGAAATGGAGCCATAACAACAAACCACGACCTGCCTTAGGTCTTCACGCAGACTTGGTAGGTAGTGCGACCAAAGCAAAAATCTAAATATGATGAAAAATGTCAACCTAATAATAATAATAATTTTCTTGAATATTAAAAAAAAATATTTTTTCTTGGTTTTCAGTGAAAGACGCACTTCCGACTTACTAAAAATACATTTAGAAATGAATAGTTTTTACAAGTATTTAGGTTAAATTTCCATAGGGAATTATTTTCTGCATTAAAAACAAAAAAAAAAAAGAAAAACAATGATAAATATAATTTTTTTCTGAATTTGATCCACAAGTTATGTTTATTTCACAGAAATTAGCTACGTCTTTACCAGCTGAGCTAGAAACCGACATTCGGCGATATTTTTTATTTTTATTTTTTCTTGCAAGGAGGGGAAGACGTAACTTTTCCCTGATTTTAAATCTCTAAATTCCTTTTAATGAAAATAATTGTGATGATGATTCTCACTGATTCTTCAAAGAAGATGGATAATTAGTGACGTCGAGTGTCGACTATCGTGTTTCTATCGCGCAAGCCAGAAAATTGCCATGTGAAATAAAATTAAAAAAAAAATCCCGCCTTACCAAGGGAGAAAACTCTGATAGTCTTAAGTCTCAATAATCAGAAAATAAGCGTCACTTTTTGCTTGTTAAATAAAAATAATAAAAATGAAAAGTAGTTTCTGTAAATGCTACATTCGTGAAACATCAAATAACTTATTATTTTCATCGAAGAAAAAAAAAACAAATTTAAATAAAGCATCTAAAATTAAAACAAAAACATTTCGTGAAATCCGTTTGATACTTTTAAACACATCATCAATAATATTTTTAACCAAACTTTTTTATGCGTTCTGGTGCAGTGGATATCGATTCGAAACGACAAATCGGGGTGCCGAGTTCTAATTCCAGTTGAATTCGTTGCATTCACTTACACACAAATACTCTTGGGAAAGGTATTAGTCCGCCTCTTCCCTCCAGTTATGGGTTAAATAATAGGACAGATTGGGTTTTATAACTTTGTCGGGCAACCAGTCTACCGCAGAAAGCAATGGCAACCTACTACGGGATAATTTTCTGCCCAGTCAGTCATGTCTCTTTTGAGACATGATCGCCCAAAGCGTGTATCACGTATGGCACTTACCTGAATGACTGAATATAATAGTTGAAAACATGATTAAGTTTACTACTGGGCATAAAGCGGGGAATCAGTTTTATATTGTTATGAAGTAATAAACTGATCCCCCATTAATTGCTACTTAATAATATAATACATGTCTTTCCTCTCTAGCTATGAGTCAAATAACGGGACAGATTGGGTTCTATAGCCTTGACTGGCAACCAGTCTACCGCAGAAAGCAATGGCAACCTACTGCGGGATAATTTTCTGCCCAGTCAGTCATGTCTCTTTTGAGAAATGATCGCCCAAAGCGTGTATCACGTATGGCACTTAACTGACTGACTGACCCCCCTCTGCATTGTGACATCGTCGAAGAAAAAATATTTAAAGAATAAATCTCAAATGAATTTAAAAACAGATATGTAATAATAACTTTTAAATAGTGTTTAATAATAAATGAAAATAAAAATAAATTCACAATAGTTTTAAATTTAATTTATTTGATGTGAATCTATCAAAAATACAGTTATTAAATCATATAATTTTTTATAAGCCTAAGCGATGCATTATGCCACTAAGACACATGGTGTTACAAAGTATGGAAAAAACAGGAGCAGAAACATTAATAAGGAGCGAGAAAGTGTTATCAGGAGGACAGTAGATAGTGATTGACATTGCATTTAAAGTTTGGTAGATTAAATTTGGCTGGGAATCAATGGGGCCTGAAAGGAGTTCCACCGACGAGAATATAACCTGTTTGCATAGAACATGCAACTACATCTAACCAGTCAGTCAGTTAAGTGCTATACGTGATACACGCTTTAGGCGATCATGTCACAAAAGAGACATGACTAACTAGGCAAAAGGTTATCCCGCAGTAGTTTGTCGTTACTTTCTGCGGTAGACTGGTTGCCAGCCAAGGCTATAGAACCCAATCTGTCCTGTTATTTAACCCATAGCTAGAGGGGGATGAGATGTATTATATTATTAAGTGGTAATTAGTGGGGGATCAGTTCATTACTTCAAAACAATATAAAACTGATCCCCTACTTTATGCCCAATAAAACCCTTAATCATGTTTTCAACTATTGTCAGTCAGTTTAGTGCCATACGTGATACACACTTTGGGTGATCATGTCTCAAAAGGGGTAAGTGAATGCAACGACCTCAACTGAAATTCTTCTGTCTCTTCTACAAATACTTTCATGGCTTCTGCTCCGATGAACTTAGCTCACTGTTGCCCCGTATATATAAATTTACTCGAGTCACAAGATTAGCAACTAGGTCCCACCCTTTTACCGTGAAACCGATAAATTGTAAACGCAAATTCTACTCCATCAGCTTCTTTTCTCGCACTTCCCGTCTGTGGAATTCCCTTCCGTTTACTTGCTTCCTCGACAGCTACAATCTCGAAGAATTTAAATGTGAAGTCAATAATCATCTCCTATCTTACTAACCTGAATCCTCTCTCTCATGCTCCTTTCTCCGTCCACTCTACTGTCATCAGTTTTCTCATCCTTCTCTTACCCACTTCCTGGCACCCCCTATAACCTGTCGCTCTTTCTCATAACATTTCCTCCTGTGTAACCCCCTGCACAACAGTGGCTGTATAATGCCTTGCTTGGTGTGATACGATTATAAAAAAACAAACTGCGGTTTAATTCAGTCTAGGTACTATAGTGGAAAGGGATATCTATTTTGTAAAGGACAACAAACGTGGCACAAGGCCAGAAAGCGGGTGGGAAATCCTTCTTCGTCCCCATATGTTTGTGGGGGAGTGGGCAATAAAATAACAACCCTTAAATATGACACCCCAATTAATATTCACTACAGTGGAAAATAATAGAATAGAATAAAATAAAAAGTAAATAAATAAAATATTTATAGGAAATGCAGAAGAAAAAGATATTATGGTCGAGATGCCAAATAAGGGACAATGCATGTTCTTCTATGGATATTATCCAGAATCTGTAAAAGACAGCAGGAGCAGCAGACCATATTCGGCACCAATATTTAAAGCGTGGACAAATGGTAGACGTATAAATATGTAAGATAGATTCGGGCCATTTAAATAGAAAGGATTCAAAGATATTTGATAAAAAATGTTATGTCCCATATAACCGATTGAACTACTAGTTAAGACTGACCATTTGTTTAAAGGCACGGTCTCGGACGGACGTGGAATCAAGCTCTCCTATCATTCTGAAGATGAGATTCTGATCTCGAAATATTAATGAATTATAAATAGGTAATACCCAACACCTTCTTTACTTTCCTTTAATATACTAAACGCATTGTGATAGCCTTCAAATACCTACTGATCTTGAAATATTAATGAATAATGAATAGATAATACCCAACACCTTCTTTACTTTCCTTTAATATACTAAACGCATTGTGATAGCCTTCAAATACCTACTGATCTCGAAATATTAATGAATAATAAATAGGTAATACCCAACACCTTCTTTACCTTCCTTTATTATACTAAACGCATTGTGAGAGCCTTCAAATACCTACTGATCTTGAAATATTAATGAATAATGAATAGATAATACCCAACACCTTCTTTACCTTCCTTTATTATACTAAACGCATTGTGATAGCCTTCAAATACCTACTGATCTTGGAATATTAATGAATAATAAATAAATAATACACAACACCTTCTTTGCTTATCTTTATTATACTAAATGCATTGTGATAGTCATTAAGTACATATCCACACATTTTATTTTTATTTTTTATAACGAAAAAGCCTTCCAGAATCTATCAAAGTATTTGTGAAGCGAAGACGGAAATAATCACCAAAACAGTCAAACCCCGAATGACAAAATAAATAAATAAATAATAAAAAATAGTTACTGAGTTGGTGGATTGCGCCTCCTTCCGATTAATATATTAATTCTTTGAAAATAAATAACATTTCTTACCAACAATTAAAAAAGAAGAAGACAAACATGTAGTGGTCGCTAACTGGTGGTTCACGGACCACTGGTGTCCGTGCAAAATTTTTAATGGTCCGCAGTAAATTGGGACGTTATTTCAATTTTCATGAAGCAACAACATATTTGTGAGAAAAGACATTTTCATCTATATATATAAAAGGCAATCTGTGGGTTCGTGTGTGACTGTTCCCTATGCACCCCTACATTTTTTTAAGCTACGCCATTCAAACTTTCTAGGGACACATATCTACAGGGAAGCCAGATCGACACATACTTTTTGAGTTTAAGTTCAGCAATTTTCCCTTTCGTACTTTTTGGCCAATGGAGCCGATTTTTTACATTTGCTCCGTAAAACATCTAAGATCTAAGAGGGTTGCTGAATTACGTCACAGAAATCAAATCGCACGTGTCAAACGCGACTAAAATATTTTTTTATTAAAAAAAAAGTGAGCCTTTATATTTAATTTTTATTCCGACGTTTTACGTCACAGATGTCACATTACACGTCTAAAACGCGACAAAAATATCGTTTTATGAAAAACAAAAAAAAATGGAATTCAAACTCGGCTCTCCAATTCCTCAATTCCAGCCACTATCAATTACTCTACCGTGCCTCCTAATAATCACACATCATAATAAGAAAGAAAGAACAGAGGGATTCATACCTTTCCGAAGGATATTAGCATATAAGTGAATGTAATGAACTCGACCGGAATTCAAACACGGCTCTCCAATTCCTCAATTCCAGCCACTATCAATTATTCTACCGTGCCTCCTAATAAGCACACATAATAATAAGAAAGAAAGAAGAGAGGGATTCATACCTTTCCCTAGGGTATTAGCACATAAGTGACTGTAATGAGCTCGACTGGAATTCAAACACGACTCTCCAATTCCTTTATATTTAATTTTTATTCCTACGTTTTAAAAATTCATTTGGTCAACAAAAAATGTGAATATTTTTCCCTGTAATTTTGAAACAAAAGAAATATTTTTTTTTTTAAAGTGTTTTTCAAACAAAAACAAAATATGTAAACTAAAAAGTGGCATCTTCTCCTACTACTAAAATGTTCGGAGTTGCCCGGGCAATGCCGGGTTATGATGCTAGTTTGTCACTAAAATTAAAACTTGGTACCGATCTCGGCTTGAAATAAACACAGCTCTCCTTCTTGCAGTGAAGTTGTAGAATCATATATACCTACATACATATCGCCATGCACACACGTTCATACACAAATACCCACACTCTCTTACGTGAGGACCGCGCGTGAATCTTTCTTTTTCCCGCGTTTTATTAAGAAATATATAAACTGATCTCCACACGTGCTTACCCAGTTGGAGGCTGCTTTTCAGAGCATATAGTCCGAATGCCGTTCGTTCCTTCCAACTCACATACCGTGCTAATTGCATTCAGCAATTAGTGACATAAAAAATGTTTCTCTCTATCTTATAAGTACATTTCAATACATGTAAAATTATATTCACTACTATTCAGTACAAACATCATTTCCTTTTTCAGGAACTCTTCTAGCATGAATATCGAGACAATATCTTTAATATCTCAGAAAGAATTTTCTTCACGACATCTTGCATTCACGAATTAATCAAT